>ML779798.1:195246-208545 GCA_009831015.1 Picea engelmannii
GGTGGGCGCAGACAGCTCGGTGAGGGGCAGGTTGCGTCACATAACAACACATGTTTGGGACAATGTATCTCTGTTATATTTATCCAAATGGAACTTACATACATACTTTTTTCTTCCCCACTTCTTAACCTATACAATATAGATTCAAATGCTGCCATGTTCTCCTCTATCCGTAGCAACTATAAAAAAAAAAAACTCTCCTCGACAATATTACAATTTTTTTTTGACAAAAGGGGTGCTCTTCGATCCTTTCCCTCCAACTACTGTATGCTATATTAATTGAATTGAATGCTATCAACTACTTAACACTTATTACAATAAATATCGAGTCAGACAAATGAGAGCACAAGCTCCAAATCTATATTGCGATCTGATTCACAAAACAAAATACATTCCCCCATCAATCTTACGTGATGGCTCAACCTCTGATCATTCAAGACATTCATAACTCAAATTTTTTTGTGATATATCACATTAATACATTGATCGTTCGAAATTCAAAATATTTCAAAATGTGTGCTAGTGCGGCCAAATGTCTTCCATGCTTGTTCTTTATTGGCGATGCTCCTGCATCATACTCCCTTGGCTGGAAAATTCATGGACTCCTATCCATGAGCTCATGCACCGATCTTCCATGATTTTGTATCTCTGCTTCATTAACCCAACTGACATCTTCTGTTGGTTGTCCTTTCCACTTCACCAGGTATTCAAAATACGTCTTCCTTCTGGTATTCTTACCAACTCGTCGTTCTATGATCTTTTCCATATATTGCTTCTCTTCTATAGGCATATGTTTCTCCCACTGGATTTTTCTTTGATCTTTGGCTCTTTCGGTCCCGTCCTCCCTATAAAGATATAGGTCTGCAATGTTGAATATGGGCAATATACCCACATTTTCTGGTAGTTTTAACTCATAAGAATTCTTGCCAAATCTCCTCAAGATTTTACATGACCCTATCTTTTTCAATTTCAGCTTATTATATGTTCCCCTCATGAATATTTCCTTTCTTATACGTGCTAGAAATTGATCCCCAACTTCAAATTCAAAATTTCTCCTTTGTTGATATGCTCTACACTTGTATTCACTACTACTCTTCTCCAGCTGCTCCTTGATTTGATTGTGAAGTTCCTTCATCTCTGTAATGAATTCTTTAGCTCCTACGCTTCTAAACTTATTTTTCTTTAGATATATTAACTCCGAAACTCCTCTCGGATTCATTCCATACACATTTTGAAATGGGATTTTCCCAGTGCTCATGTTCACTGAGTCATTAAATGAAAACTCGACTTGTGCTAGAATCTGATCCCACTGACTATGGTGTTCAGTGACCAAACTCCTCAGCAAATCTCCTAGGTTTCTATTCACCAATTAGGTATGTCCATCTGTTTGCGGATGATATGAGGAACTAAAATATATCTTTGTCCCCAAATTTTTCCACAACGTTCTCCAGAAATGACCAACAAATTTGGTATCCCTGTCTGAAACTATAATCCTGGGAAATCCATGGAGTCTCACAACCTCTCTGAAAAACAAATTCGCAACATGTGTTGCATCACTATTCTTCTGGCATGGGATAAAGTGTGCCATTTTTGAAAATATGTCCACCACCAAAAAAATGGAATCAATCCCTCTTTGTGTCCTTGGAAACCCCAACACAAAATCCATGTTTATTACATCCCAAGGCCTCTCTGGAATAGGCAATGGTGGATACAACCTAGATTTCTGTTTCTTCCCCTTGGAATACTCACAAACATTACAATTGTTCACAAATTTCTTCACCTCTGCTCTCATACCTAGCCAATAATATGAACCTTTTAATTGAGAAAATGTTTTGTCATGGCTGAAGTGTCCAGCTAGACCTTCGTTATGATTTTCCTTCGGAAAATTCTCCCTGATCGAGCATCTCGGTATGCACAACCGAAATCCTTTGAACAACAACCCATCCTGAATCAGATATTTTACCTGCTGGCTTCTGTATCTAAGTACACGATTCATACATGATTCATATGCCTCTCTAAATTCTTGATCACTATGATACATTTCCTTAAGGTGATCAAACCCCAAGGTTTTGACCTGAAATTCCTGCAGAATAAAAAATCTCCTTCTCAATGCCAGTAACCTTGTTAGCATTTCTAGAAATATGTTTAATGAAAAAAATGAAAATTTTCATAAAATCTATCCACTTAGCATGTTTCTGGTTTAACTTCTCCTATCTGTTTACAAATTGTAAAGCATGATTATCGCTACACAAAACAAACTCCTTCGGTACAAGATAATGTCTCCATTTCTTCAATGCTTGGATTATGTAATATAAATTTTTGTCATATGTGGAGTATGTTTTATCTTCATTTAGCTTCTCGCTAAAATATGAAATAGGTCTATTATCTTGGCTTAAGACCACTCCAATTGAAACTCCACTTGCATCACATCTTACCTGAAATGTCTTTCTAAAATTCGACAAAACCAAAATCGGTTGTTCAGTTATCTTGTCCTTTAATATGTTGAAGCTCCTCTTAGCCTCTTCTATCGATTTGAAAGACTTGTGTCTTTTCTTCACTGTATCCATCATCTGAGCACTAATCCCGCTAATTTTTTTGATGAACTTCCGATAAAAACTTGCTAACCCATGGAAGATTCTCACCTCAAAGATATTCTTTGGTGACAATCATTCTTTGATCCCTCTTACCTTTTCAGGATCCATCTTCAACTCATTTGAATAAATTACAAAACCCAAATATATGAGCTCTGTCTTCAAGAAAGAGGACTTTTTTTCAGATAAATTAACAACTTTTATTGCTATAGCCTCCTCATTACCAATGCCAAATGTCTCAAGTTCTCCTCCTTACTCTTTCTAAGCATCAATATATCATCTAGATACACAATCACAAACTTACCAATGAAATCCTTTAACACTTCATTCATGAGTCTCATAAAAGTACTCGGGGCATTAGTTAAGCCAAATGGCATAACAAGCCATTCATATAACCTTTCATTCATCTTGAATGTTTTTTTCCACTCATCACCTTCTCTCATCCTGATCTAGTGATATCCACTTTTCAAATCTATTTTTGAAAAATAGTTGGCCCCACTCAGGTGATCCATCAAGTCATCCATCCTTGGCAATGGAAATTTGTATCTGATGGTGATCTTGTTTATGGCTCCCGAGTGTGTACACATTCTCCATCCTCCATCCTTCTTTGGACTTAGTACAGTTGGCACTTTATATGGGCTTAAGTTTTCTCTGACCAATCCCTTGTCTAACGGATCTTGAACCTGTCTCTTTACCTCCTCATTCTCTTGAGGCGTCAACCTGTATGCTAATTTATTTGGAAGGCTTTCTCCTGGTATCAAGTCAATGTGATGACTGAAGCTTCTGATAGGTGGAAATGAGTTTGGTAACTCATACACTACAATATCAACAAAATTATTTAGTAGCTCTTGAACTTCTTCAAGAAAATCCTCCAATGAATTACTGGTAATGATTACCCTCGATTTCCTCACTACAACAAACTGCATATCTTATTCCTTCTTTACTTACTTCAGGGGTTCCTTCCCACTCATGAGAAGTATGCCTGTGCTGGCTTCATCTTTCACCTTCTTTTCTTCAATTGGCAACAACATGTATGTCCTACCATTCTTCTCCAAGGTGTATGTATTCCTCCTCACATCATGCATAACATTCCTGTCACACTGCTAGGGTCTTCCCAAAGAAAAACAAAAGACATCCATAGGAATTACATCACATAGGATCTCATCCCTATATCCTGCTATTTTGAAATTAACCAGGCATTGTTGAGTGACTGTTACCTGATGACCTTTCTGCAACCATGAGACTTTATACAGTGTCGGATGTGTAGTCGTCTCCAACTCTATCTTCTCCACCATCTTTGTAGATACTAAGTTGTCAGTGCTCCCACTATCAATTATCACCTTGCAAACTCTGTCCTTCATTTTGCAAGTTGTCCTGAACAAATTGTTCCTTTGCACTAGCTTTTCACCCTCTAGCTCTTGCTTCAGAAGAACCTTCTTCATCATTAAGGACCTTCCATCCTCTATATCCTCTGTCTCAGCATCTCACTTCTTCATTTATGAGATGTGAGCTTCACCTCCTTTTTTTCTCTCGAGACAATCCCAAGACATATGTCTTGTCTTTCCGCAGGCACAACACCTTACTTCTCCTCCTCTGCCTCTTCCTCTTCCTCTAGGAAAATAACTTCTACCACCACCTTGCCTTCCTCGTGAACTTCCTCCTCTCTTAGAGTGACTCTGTGGTTTCTCTGCCTCATCTCTAGGATTCTACACTTTATCTTGGAAACTCCCTTGCCTCCGTTCAATCTTCAACCTCTGTTCTTTTGACTCTTCTTTCTAGACAACTTCTCTTCTTCTTTTAGTGTCATTTGATATGCGTCTTCCACTGTTCTGACTGTCGCCATACTAATTTTGTCCTGGATGTCATACCTTAGGCCATTAATATATCTGGAAACTTTCTCTTTGTCTCTCTCTCTCTCTGTCCAGCTATAATATTCATCATATAAAACTCTTATGTGTACTCTTTCACAGTCAATCCTCTATATCTTAGGTTCTTCATCCTCCTGAATAGATTTATCTGGTAATCCTTGGGCATGAATTTCTCCTTAAGCTTCTCTACCATTCGATCCCAACTCTTGATATTTTGTTTTCCTTTGCTCCTCCCATCGGCCTACAGTTCATCCCACCATAGTGTTGCATGTCCCTTCAGCCTAGTGACAACATGTCTTACCTTTTTCTCCTCTTTGAAATCCTCATAGTCGAAATAATTTTCCATTCCTCGTATCCAGTCAGTCAATTCCTCCGTGTCTAAATTTCCTTCATACATAGGGATGTCAATATTCTCTCTGGTACCCAATTTGACAACCGCTCTCAATAAGCATTCTTCTGGAGCATCCTCAACCACATCTTCTTCTTTGACTTCTACATTTTCGATTTCTTCCTCGCTGACGTCGCCAACATCAGGCGATCTCCTCTATGTTGTTTCCATGGCATCCATCCTCACACATAATTCTCTCATTTCTCTCTCCATAGCTTTGTTAGCTACAGGCGGATCAACACATCTTCTAGGTGGTATTGTACTGACGCTTATGATACATCTCCTTACATAAGTCATTTTTTTACTCCCTCTGATACCACTCCTAGTGCAACCCCCCTTTTCTCTCCAAAGGGTTACTCTACCTCCCGGTCTTGGATCGTTGAATTCACTGAGTCAGAACGACTCCTTGGGTCCCTACGGGTACCCAAAATTGTTTTACCCACACACACAAGTTTCTTCTGTGAGTGACCGTGGGTTTACCTATCCGTAGTTCAGACTTCAGGGATATCCCGAATCCTTCACTAAAATTTATCTAAACACTCTCCTTCGAGGTTTCAAACTCTTTCCATGTGTCTCCTTGGATTCGTTGGCCCCACTATGGTTTGGACTTCGTGAACCCTAATCCTTCCGCTCAAAAATATCTGATCTTTTGGTTCTTGAAACCCTTAATCCATTGCCATGTGCTCTCTTGCAATCAATGATTAGGGTTTAATCGCGATTTCAGACTTTGCGGCTCAATTTTCGTCAAGTCCTAAATTTGTCGAAACTCTGAAGTGTGGAAACACTCCAAGACTATCTTCTGTGTAGCTCTACTAGATCGAACGGTCTGGAATTGTTCGCCCTCCTCTGAGAATGGATCTCACATTCCCTGACTTTAGTGAAGACTCCTGGGACTTCTTCCCTTGAAGGACTTCCACAACTCTCCCTCATGAGCTTTACTCCTTTGAGTTTCTTTGTTCCTCTGAACAAGATCCTCGACACTTAGTCGAATTCCTAGTCTGTGCACACCTTGCAACAAACTTACATCCACGACTCAAATCCTCCTTGTGTATGGCCTTGCACTCCTTGCAACTATCCTCCAGGCACTTCTATCCTCACACACTCCTTGGATACAAGTAAGTTTCACTGTCTCTTTTGAGCTTTCTAGTTGAAACAAACTCAATCACGCACTCCTTGCAGACACTATGCACACCTTGCACTCGCTCATTGAAGAGAAATGATTGAAAATTATCTACTCCTCACGACGAATCATACATTCAACAAAGAAAATGTAGTCATAGAATTAAGAGAAAAAATAATAGAGAATTGAAAAATAACAGAAGATCTACCATTCATTCAGATAGACACATAACAACACACATTTGGGAAAATGTATCTCTATTATATTTATCCAACTGGAACTTACATACATACTCTATTCTTCAAAACTTCTTAACCTATACAAGATAGATTCAAATGCTTCCCTATTCTCCTCTATCTGCAAAAACTATAAAAAAACAAAACTCTCCTCTGCAATATTACAAACATTTTTTTACAAAAGGGATGCTCTTTGAGCCTTTCCCTCCAACTACTCTATGTTATATTAATGGAAACTAATTCTATCAACTACTTATCACTTATTACAATAAATATAAAGTCAAACAGATGTGAGTGAAAGCTCCAAATATGTACTGTGATCTGATTCACAAAACAAAATACAGTCCCCCATCAATCTTACGTGATGGCTCAGCCTCCGATCATTAAAGATATTCATAACTCAAAATGTTTTGTTCGATATCACATTAATACACTAATTGTTCGGAATTAAAAATATTTCAAAATGTACACTAGTGCACGCAACTGTCTACCACGCTTGTGCTTTGCTGGCGATACTCCTACATCAGAAAGTTAGCTACTCAAGGGAAAGGACTTACACAAACCCATTTATTAGAAGGAAATGATGGGAATACTACATGCATTGAAGAAATAGAGCCCTTACCTAATAGGTAGGCACTTAAAGGTAAAAAAATATCATGATAGTCTTAAATACTTCTTGGAACAAAGACTATCTTCAGAAGAACAACAAAAATGGGTGAACAAGATGTTCGGTTATGATTTTGAAATTATGTACAAAAAAGGGACGCAAAATGTTGTGGCATATGCACTGTCAAGAAAGGATGAATATGTTGAGGCATTTCTTTGTGCTATCTCGATCATCCAACCAGATAGGATAATAAAAACAAGGGATGAATGGAAGAATGAAGAAAACATGTGGACTCTCATTCAAAGGTTGCAGCAGGATTCAAGTGCATCAAATACATTTACATGGAAAAAAGATTCACTATGGTACAAATATCGCTTATATTTATGTAAGAATTCCCAACTCAAACAAAGGTACTCTTGGAATTGCACACCTCTTCGTTAGGAGGGCACTTGGGATTTTTGAAAATCTACCATAGGGTCAAGAAGGATTTTTTTTGGGATGGCCTTAAAACTGATGTTTAAAGGTTTGTGGAAGAATGTTTGGTTTTCCAACAAAATAAGTTGGAAACAATTAAGACACCAGGTCTTTTACAACCATTAGCCATCCCAAGTTAGCACTGGGAGGAGGTTTCCATGGATTTCATCACAGGGTTATCGAAGTATGAAGGAAAGAGTGTCATCATGGTGATTTTTGATATACTAACCAAGTACACACACTTTTGTGCACTTTCTCATCCTTTCAAATCTATTACAGTTGCCACCACATTCATGGAGATAGTTCAAAAGCTACATGGAAGCCCAAAGATTATTGTAAATGATAGAGATCCCATCTTCACTAGACATTTTTGGACATAATTATTTTCTTCTTTGGGTTCTCAATTGGCTCATATCTCATCTTATCATCCTCAATATGATGGACAAACTGAGATAGTGAACAAATGTTCGGAAGTCTCCCTTCGTTTCTTTGTCTATAATAAACAAACACAATGGTTCAAATGATTACCCTTGGAAAAATGGTGGTATAACACTTCCTTTCATACTGTAACAAAAATGACACCATTTATGGAACTCTATGGATATCACCCACCTTCCATCATTGCTTATCTAAAAGAAAAATCTAAGGTTCAAGCAGTGGAATATCACATCGAGCATCAACAACAAGTTCTCCAACTCTTAAAGGACAACCTAACCATGGCACAAAATCACATGAAACAACAAGGAGATCAACATCGTAGTGAAAGAAGTTTTGAAGTAGGGGATTGGGTATATTTAAGACTACAACCATACAAACAGATGTCCCTCAAGCAAGCTAAGAAGGATAATAAATTATCAAAAAAGTACTATGGCCCTTATAAGGTGTTGAAAAATATTGGTACTATGGCATACAAATTGGAGTTGCGTGCATCTTCGCGAGTACACCCACTTTTCCATGTTTCATTCTTAAATAAGGTTATAGGTGATAAGATCCTATTCAAAATATATTTTCATAACTTGAAGAGGAAGGAAAAATCATATTGGAGCTTGAAGCTATCACTGACAAAACAATTCTCCAGCTGAGGAATAGATCCATTTTACAGTATCTCATTAAGTGGAGGAAACTACCTGCTGAAGATTCCACTTGGGAAGATGAGTCTTTTATACAAAATCATCCAGAATTACTCAAGTGTTGTAGACAACACTTGTCTAAAGGGGAGGGGCATGTTAATCCCTAAATAGTGGCACATTACCTCTTAATTGGGGCATATTACATTAGTAATGTTATTTTATTTATGTCGGCTTGGGTCCATTAGTTGTAATTGTACCTCCTAGTCTCCTATATATACCAAGGAGACCTTTTCATTTGGAATCATATTGTATTTAGAAATTTATGTGGTGTATAAGGAGTTTTTCCCCTCGAAGAGGCCTATTATCTGAAATTCTCTCTTTGCCAAGGCATTGAGTACTTATTCTGAGGTTTTTTTTATGCTATTTTGATATTTGGTTCTTAACAATGCATGGCTCAATAAATTTAAGGATGAAGTATGGATCATATAGTTGAGCATAAATATAGATGGATTTAACCTATATTCCCTCCAAAACACCAAATATTTTGTTTGACCAATGGTAGCAATCAATACAAATATCCCCCCATGGTTGTGTTGGGCCCCAACAACTCCCCCTAAATTTTTACAAAATTTAAAGGGCCCCCATTAGAATCTTGATAATTATAATGAGCTACAGAATCAAACTTTTCAAATAGTTCCATACCTTGGCTTGCTTTGAGACAAACTTAAGACATTCACTATAGCATGAGACATTCATTACAAGAGTATGTGTCAAAAATTTAAAAACGAGCATAGAAATCTCGATTTAAACAAAAATGTTAATTTTTATCAACTGTTTATTTTCGTTTAAATTATGATTATGTGTTCTTTCTTTTGCTCTTTTGCAAGTTTGACTATTTTGAATAATGGGTTCAATACTTCATCAAATAATGTCTTGGTTGGTTTCTCATTTTCATAAAATCATTTGGTGATATTAATTAATTAAATTCTTTTTTTATTTTGCATCTCATTTTAAAATAAAAATAATAATAAAAAAAAGAATTATCTATCATTTGTTTGATTTTGTGAAAAACCAAAATTAATATTTTTCTCCTCTCCATCAACTTGAAGCTTCTAGAATTAAGATGATATTTGAACGGGAAATATAAACAATGTTTGTTTATAACTTATAGTTAGTTTAAATTCATTTTTTGATTTTATTGTTCTAGATTTTGTTTTATTTACAAATTTTAGGTTATTAATTTAGGTTTCTTTTTGTTTCACGGTTTTCTATTATCAATTATTTGGTGCAGATATGATCATTGCTTGATTTTGTTATCTAAATACGTTCAAGATGATTGATCCAAAAATAATATTGGATTGCTGCAAATAAATTTATGAGCAACAACAGATAAGATTTGGAAATGCGTCAAGAACATACACATGATTTTGCAGGACTGATTGTAGCCAAACCGCGAGGAATTTGAAGAAATGGTTGAAAACCCATCTCCCAAATGGACCCATTTAGCTTCTGCATAGAAAATTTCCCAAAAAAATGCACGATTTGAGAGATATGTGTGTCTCTTTATGAGGAAAATTTCAGGTGGCAGAAATTATTAATGACGCCCAGACTGTTCATTCATTGTATAAATATATAAGAAAGTTCAGAGCCAGGGAGATCCAAGAAATTGAGAGAAGGGTATTTATCCTTTATCTTTTGTATATTATTTCTTTTGTAAATTTTTCTTCTTTTCAAATGGAGTGACATATGGTTAGAATCTTTGGGAGAATGGACGAGTATTTTCAAAGAAGAATATGAAATTCCAGGTTGCTTAATGGTTTTTGTCGTGTCATTAAAATGGTTTTATTTTCATTATAATATCTTCATATTATTTGAATAATTGATTATGCATTGATTTAAATTAGCTTTAGTCTTTTTTATCAATACATGGTTAATTGTTATAATTTATATATTAATTTTTTCAATCTTTAAGAGTCTATTATCCCAAAAGTTCTTCCTAGACCATATGATGAACATATTTTGTTGAAACTATATGAGAAAACAATTTACTCTTTGGATTTTGTTCTTTTGTAGATTTTGCAATGTTAATATTGTTTCTCATATAATTTATGAATTTGAAACTTTATTTTTATTGAACTAGATTTAGACTATTCTGCATATAATTTTTCATGTTATGTTTTCATTTATACGGTTCATTATCTTTTGGTTTAGTTTATATCTGTGACTAATCATCTATTCAAGTATTTTGAGTTTACATCTGATGCTAGATAGTTGGTAACACCATTCTTGAGAATTGGAATTTCTTTCATTTTCAGTTATTGGACATTTCAAGGTCACAAGATATATAATTATTTGTCTTTCTGTTGTTATAAACTTGCTCCATAATATTAAACACTTCCTTGAATTTCTTCAGGAAGTGTTATGCTTTATTTTTTCATAGTTTTACACTTGACACAGGTTAAGAGGAGCTCATACAAATACAGAGAGATGAATTTATCTTATTACTACTGATCAATGAGAGGTTAGTAGGCACATTGTTTTCTTTTATTTAGATTTGTTTATATCTGAATGAGACAATGATTGCATTAATTAGCTTTGATTGTTTCTGTGTCATTGATTCAATTGTATTTTCTTATTATTTATTAGTTTAAAATCTTTAAACATTAAAAAAACAAAAAAAATTATGTTCTTACTTTATCTTATTTTGAAACATTATTATGAACATTCATTTTCACAAGATTTCAAGTAAACCTTGTAAACTGTATATAGATTGTTTATAATCATTTGTATATTCACGTTTCTTTTTAATAAACATTAGTAAATAATATATCATTCGTTAGCATCATAGATTCAGATTAGTTTATTTCTTTTATTGTTTTTAGGACTTTAGTTTGCCAACGGAGCCATTAAACCCGTCGGGTCATTTCATTCAAAACGACTTGGGTTATTTAGACAACCCCGGTCCGGATTTGACCTTCCAGTTGATGATGTGTCACTTACGCCCGTCAACAGGTTGTCCATGAAGAATAAACATATTATGTTGGCTCTTATAATCTTGGGTAGAAGACAATTGAAGAGAATGGATGTCTACCTCCAACCACTTATCGATGAATTTAATAAATTATGGGAAGGGATACATGCATATGATTTATCAATACCTATCCAAATGAAGAGATATTTTATTTTGTATGGCATATGTGCATACACCATGCATGATTATCCAGGGCTAGGATTTTTCTTTGGTAAGAATGTTCATGGATTTTTTTATATTTGTAATTTTATTTGACATACTTCATTTGGTGAAACTATATTTTTGACACTAACATTCTATATATACTATAACATCGCAAGTCTTGTAATAGAAGGGTATCATGGATGTGAATGTTGTGTACCTTCTATAAAGGTAGGTGGTCCAACCACCTATCAAAGTAGGTGTAGGACTACTAAAGAGTATTCCTCATAGAATACCACCCTTATAAAAGAGTTGCATCTTCTTTCAATTGTAAACCAGAGAGTACCCACAGACTTAAAATAATGACACCAACATTGGAATAGGGAATATGAAATAGAGAAGGATAAGGAAATGGAAGAATTTTTTGATTTCGATGGGGAACCTATGTTCCATGATCATAAAATTTTTGGCATCTATATTGAGAAAATTCCAATTCAGATGAAAAGAAAATATATTTTTAATGAGCTTCCATATTGGGATCATCTTAAGATTGGCCACTTACTAGATCCCATGCATATGTTAAAAAAAAAATCATCTTCTTTATGGAGGAACATATCATGGAATAAAAGTGATAGATTAGCTATCATGAGAGATCTTATTTCTTTGAATACTAAAAAGCAACATTGACCAAGAAACAAAACTAGAGGAGATGTTGGTCCCTCTTGGTCATTTAAATAAGGTGATGTCCCAAGGATTTTGAAGAAATATGATATTTCCATGGTGAAGGATGTTATAATGAATGTGAATGAACCTTCTTTATATGGGTCAACTCTATGAAGTTGCTTCACTGTAGATGGGAATTCGTTGGGGTTGAAATCACATGACCATTTGAACCTTCTAAGGGTATGTATGTTGAATACATGATTCTTCTTATATACTAACGTGAGTAAAAATATTCTATGAACTCACATTTTTATAGAAATTAATGATGTGTGTGTCTATTTTGTATTTTCATTATCCTTTACTCGTGCATGGTTGCATGAACCATAACTTCCTGCAAGACATTCTACTTGCTATATTGAAATTATTTTCATTTGTACATTGGATCACATAAAGCGAGATTCATATGGCTAGCATTCAATGCTAGTATCGAAAGATAGTTGAGACCATTTGTATGTTTGAGAAGGAACTATCCACAGATGTTATAGACTTGCAATTCCATCTTTTAATTCACCTAGCCTATGAGGTTGAATTAGTTGGGGTTCTCTCACCTCATTGGATGTTCTTCTTAGAGTGGTACATGAAAAATTGTAAGGGGTTTGTTCGACAAAGGGAAAAAATGGAGGGCTCTATGGAAGAGGGGTATATAGTATACGGGTTGTACTATTATGCCACTGAGTAAATCAAACAAATTGATGAAACAATAGGGGACAATTTTTAGGATGACTAGTAAGATGATGCAAGATACCAGATATATAAAATATGCAGAACAGGAACGAAATGCTAGAAATAACAGAATAACAGTAAAATATCCAGCATAATCTTCACAATACACAGAATGATATACGAAATAGAAACAGAAATAGCACTTGAACAGAAATAGCACTTGATTCAGATAGCAATGTTCACGGGCCTCTTTGAGGGGGCAACCTCCAATCGAGCAGCGCTCTGTTACAATAATATCCAAGCTAGGGTTCTCATACCCTCGACTCCTATTTATACTAAAAAGAAGCATCTAGAGGAAGATCCTTCTAGAAGCGGAAGCTTCTATTA
>ML779798.1:213884-237497 GCA_009831015.1 Picea engelmannii
TTCACGGGCCTCTTCGAGGGGGCAACCTCCAATCGAGCAGCGCTCTGTTACAATAATATCCAAGCTAGGGTTCTCATACCCTCGACTCCTATTTATACTAAAAAGAAGCATCTAGAGGAAGATTCTTCTAGAAGCGGAAGCTTTTATTAGGTCTTCTTACATCCACCTTATTCTATTTTATTGAAAGGTCTTATTAATATTGACCTTTATTACATCTGAATACATTAATCTACCTATGTGCGGGTTAGGACCTTAACAGATGAAGACAAAAGGGAAGGGGAGCTACTCAAAACTAATGAAAAAGGATGCTTGACAAAGAGTAAGTCGTTTATATTTTTTCAATTTAGTATAGAGAATTTGTTTACATTGAAGTTGATAATATATATATATATATATATATATATATCTTCCCATACTATTTGTTTTGAATTATTTTATGCATCAATGAATTTATAAATTTTGATCCCATTAATAAATTTGTTCTTTAAGTTGATAATATATTTTTGATCTCATGTTATTCGTTTTGAATTTTTGTATACATAAGTGAAATTAAAAATGGATGCCATCAATAAATTTGTTATTTACAACGTGGAGGAAATGTAATCGTGGGTCACATTGTATGAAGATAAAAGAAGGAAATGGAACAATGACATGAAATCATTCAGACGTTTTAATGGTAGAATCATGCCTTATCCTGATCATTTAAAAGAAAATATTTCAAAACGATGTCCCAACAATTGGGTGGTTGACCAGATACAAGAGAAATATGCAACCTACGGTCATAACCCACATGAAGAAGATATGCACTGAACATAGGGACCGAGTGCCGAAATTATGTAATAACCTCTATGCATACCATGCTCTATTTATAATATTGCACATTTCAATTGTAACATGTACTATGTGTTTATTAATGCTTCGGTTATTAGACATATGACATCATCCTTTGTTCATAGTTTTATAGGTGCATTTTCTCCCATCTATGTGGTCATATCGACATCATTTTCACATGGAGTATGTTGATTATGGACACATCACACAAGAATGTGAAGTGGAGGTCAAGTTCGACCAATAAAGTCGTGCTAGCCAACATGGTGAAAACTTGATAAAGGGGAAGTTAGGTTACATTAAAAAGATATAAGAGATCATGCAAGTATACTTTTCATTGTTTCAATGTGTTATTTTTTGTTTCAAGTGGTGGGATACCTTTGACAATATAAATGTAAAGGAAGATTGTAATACTGGGCTAATATGTATTATCTCTAAAAAATGTGGGTTGAAAATAAGGAGCCTTATGTTTTCCCAAAACATTGCAACCAACTTTTTTTTACCCAGATGTGTTGGATGGGGATTGGTGGTCCGTATGGAGACATGATCTATGATCTCAACATATTTTTGAGAAAAACAATATAACAATGCCAAGCAAGGAAGATAATCAAGGTGATAGCAATGAATATTGGATGTGTCATTTTATTATGGGTATCTAGAATCAAAATGTTTTTTTTTTCTTCATTTTATAATTATGTTGGATATGAAAAGTTAACAATCATTTACAACCAACATATTGAAAATTCATTAAATAGTACAAGCATAAGATGTGGTTTTGACATATTTTTATTGTCATATTTATTGTTTATTATAGAAAATTTATGTTGTATTGCATTAAAATATATTTATGTTAACCTTTGAAGTACTAAGAATTAATTGAGATATGACAAAGACGGTGTACACTAGTGTAAATTTAGTTTAAATTTTATTTTATTTAACAAAAAAAGAAGATATTAAAAATTATTCAAACATCATTTTTTATTATTTGAATAAATAAAAATTCAGATAGATATATACTTACTTTGATGGAACTTATAAGGACAATTCCAACAAAATAACTCTGTGCAACATCTACACTTGTGGTGTTAGCATTACCAACTTTGATGACATTCCCCACATTAACTAGTGCAACTATCACGACCTTCACCTATTCCATTCCATCCTTTAGTTTTATAATAATATAAACTTATATTGATCATTATTGTTGCATTGGCCTTGAAATAAGCATCAATATAAGAAGGACATGAAAATTCTAAAGAGTCTTTTCTAGAGCCTAGTCAGAATCAAGAATTTTTTTTAGTGATGCATACTTATCTAAAAGTATAGAAACCTTTGTCAATTTTACTAATTTTTAAAATAACTTATTATTAAATGTTGGGTGATATTATTTTTTAATAGAAGATTCATAAAGTTTGTATTAGATTAAAAAATTGTGAAACCATTTCATCGAAAGTGTGTAGATCAAAATGTATTATTATTCTCTATATTCTTTATTTTAAATTTAATTGAATAAATTTGGTATATTATAATTGTTGGATAATATAAGAAAATATTTCTAAAACTTAAATATTAATATAATATAATAATTTTGTCTTGTAATCTTTGAATAATAAAAATTAAAAATAAACATTATTATTACATCATCATCATTACTATTAGTGAATAATTGTTATAATGTTATTATTTTAATATATGAAAAAGACATAAGTATTCAAATCAAAATCATTTCACTCATCATATTTAATTATGTTTGTTTCTAAACACGTTTAATCAACATATTGTATCATGTTGGACAACAAACAATTCACCTTGGATAACAATTAAACATTATATGGCATTAATGGCTATAGCGTTTTGCAATCACAATCCAAATTAAATGCTTTCATAAAGTAAAGTTAAACAATATATGGAAACTGTAAATTTAAATGAGTGATACATATCAAATTTACTTTAAAAATAGATAAATCATTAACAATGTTCATCATTAGCATACTCATAATACATTTTATAAATCAAATAACAACAACAACCAAAAATGCATATGTAAAACATAATATAAATGAGTGATACACATATGAATATACATGTCAAACATATCTAAAAAAAATATGTAATAAGTATGTCATATATAGATATCGAGTCAAATATAAAACAATCAATATAAATGTCAATCAACACCACTACTAGCTAGGTCCACCACCAGAGCCAGGTGAATTAATGTCTCTTCTACCAAAGGTGGAGTCTCTATCAATGAAAACTATATCATAAATAAATTTCGACAAAAGTGCACTATCGAATGTCTCTCTATCAATATCATGAATATGTGCAGTGGTACCCGATGTGAACATAGTGTCGAAAGCATCAAAATATTGAGACATGTGTGGAGGAACAAGAGGAGGAGGGGGATTGGTGGATGGTGACACATGTGGACTCAAGAGAAAGACAATGATCGATGGATGGTGACACAAGTAGATAAGGAGGGGATGATCAGTAGAATATAGTGATGCATGTGGAGGAAAAAGAGGATGAGGAGAAGATGTGGATGAGGGTTCAGACACATGTGGAGGGGAGGTAAGAGGAGGAGTAGGAGGAGGATTAGACATTGATTTAGGTTCAAAAATGTGTGGAGGGGAAGCATGAGGATCAGTATATGGTGTAGTTTACTGATATGGAGTAGAATCAGGAGGAGGAGGACCATGTGGTGGAGTAAAGGATGTTGATGGATTTGCTAATGAGCTAGATGTAGTGGGAACACGTGAAGCACCCCTGAACATCTTGATGAAGTTGACGAAACCAAAAATATGACGCATCAACACCGTCATGTAACAAGGAAAAAAAATACATATAGTAGAGATATCCTCCACATGTATTATGTCTCTAACGAGTGCAGGTACCACTCTGTGACTAGTCATGACATGACATAGTTGATCCACCACTTCTAGCCAATCTCTCATATACGACATGTGTGGAATGTGGGGTATCTCTACTAGTGGAGGTTGGTTCTCTTCCTCCTCCATCACCTCATCCCCATGTTGGGGAGGCACATCTCCAACATATGTGTCAATATCTGCAAAACAATAGATAATGATAATAAGATAATCGAAACAAAATTTTATAATAAATTACATGTGCATTAAATAAAACATACACATATGCAAATAGATTGATCAAAACATAATGATAATATTACCTCTCTCATATGTTGGGTCCTCTATTGTAAATCAAATGTTTGGACATGTTCTCCAATCCATCCTTGCGTGTGGGTACTCAACGATATCTAGGAAAGGATTGTCCTCGCTAGCTAATAAATCACACACCACCCTACCAATTAGATAAATGGGAAAATTGTGCTTTCCCCAGTTGGGCATCAAATGCCCCCACATGTGCATATGCACATCAAAAAAAGTCCTAGTAGGAAAGAGAGGTACTTCTGGACGAGTGGCATGAACCCTCTAAAAATGTAGTGTATACAAGTCTAACATGAATGGGAAGAATCTCATCACTAAAAAAAAAAAAAAACATGACGGTGATATAATTCATGACAAAAATATCTCAAAAAAACATCTTCCCACCTATACAATCAAGGCGTCTGCAATAAACTATATACATAATACAATATAGAGAAACTAATGAATTTCCCATTGGAGCTATACTGTGATAGTGTCAAGAGCATTTAATACACAAGAACCTAGCATCCATTCTCTCAAATGAAGACATATGTAGATGACCACAACAAACTTATAACTCTAATGTCAAATGAACATGTGCACTGACATATCTCTGCACATATGTCAGTTGGGTCTCTCCTATAAAACTAGGTGGTAGCACAGGGAAATGGGGAAAATAATCCCCCCTCCTAGACAACCTAGTGATGAAGTATACATCCTCCTCCATGGGATGATATCACATATTGTGACCGACCCTGAACCCTTGTCTCGAATGATCCCAACGAAATATAAATGGTTGTAACAACAAAGAGTTCCTCCTAAGGTATGTACCCTTATAAAAAATATTTAGGAGGCCAATATCCATCAAAAGGTCATGTGTCATTTGTGAAAGAGGGTGAGGAAAAAACTCCATTTCCCTTTCCCTAGCCTCCCACTCATGCAAAAAAGTGTACATCTAGACTTGTTGTCACTCCTCCTCCTTCTCCTCTTGTTGTCATCATCTCTGATTCATATACAAATATTGTTAGGCACACATATATAGATAAAATAAATTTAAATTATAAAAAAATACATATATAAATGACGTGTATTNATATATATATATATATATATATATATTATTTTTTTTGCAAAAAAATATTAAAAGAAATTGGTTCGTCACAAACAAAACATACTCCTTGAATCTAGTGTGATATATAAGACAAATAACCACCCAACAGTGCATCCTGTAGGACACTCTCCACCAACTCAATGCTTTTAACCATATTGATTTAGTGCTTTTAAAAACACCAGTTCATTTCGTTAACAAAGAGGCACCACAACGCTAAAATTTATGGCTCACAAATTCATGGTTCCCTTTGTTAATATGAAATCACTGATGTGCCATTTCTACTAGAGAACCAACATGATGTCTATCATTGCATTTCATTTCTAACACATCGGTAATAGGGACTTACCGGAGATAAACCACACTGTTTATTTTTCAAGTGCATACGATTAAGATTTATGCACCGATGCACCACGACTATTGTCACATTGTCACGAATTGCAATGGTGCATGTACTAAGTCACACTTCTCTAATTGGTTATTACAAATATTCCCTAGTGTTGTTTTCTTTAGGACACTCATGCATTCATTGGACTAATGGGAAATGCTAAGTTAAATTTCATTATCATAGACGAAGTGGTGTGATGTGTTACTATTAACACACTGGTACCACTATGATAGTCAAGCAACAATGTTTCATTCCACTGTGTGTTGTAAAGGATAGAGCACTAGGAATGAGGTGCACAATTAGATGCCCTGTTATGCCAAGTCGAGAACTATATGTTCTGATGTGTTTCTATAAACAATATCGGTGTATTGGATTAAAATGGCTGCACCTCTATGTTAAATTTTATAAATCACTAAGTTCGTTGTGTCATTAATTAAGTGAAGTGTACCAATGGTGGTTGAAGCTAATTCTACAACAGTTTCTATTGATTAATTAGGTTGGATGTCATTGATGTGAACCCTTGAAGAAATTCCGATAGAGAATTTTGGTAGCACATGGTTTGGCTAATGGACCCAATATTGTTTTATTAATAATGGTATTAATTTTGATATATTTGCAGGTAAGTCTATTCTAGATGGATAGTACATGTCATGCCATTTCCGGTGGTATGTGAAACGTCACATAACTCCTCATGGTTAGAGAGTTATGGCCATGAGAAGTTGGAGGACCCTCATGAGTCATATAGAATCCCCAAAAGTCAAAGTGTTTGCAAAATAAATTATTTAAATAATAAAGTTAATGGATAACTCCCTAAAATAAGGAAAGTAGGATGCTACATGAAAGTATAAATAAGAGGCAAGGCTCTCTCATTTAATCACACTTGAACATATTGAATATCTTTTTTTGTGTAAGGCTTATTGCAAGTACTCATTGATACATCTGAAGTTGTGAAAGTCTGAGGTAGTACAAAGGGTTGATGGAAAAATTTTTGGAATTACAGTGAATACTAAAAAACCCTAATTTCTAAGGCATATGTGGGCTGAAAGTGTATTAGGGTGCATGCATACATGAGCTGGCAGTGTATTAGGGTGCGTACATGTGGGTAAAGCCATGGAAATTTGAGAAGATGAAGATGCAGAGGTTGTAGCTTCTAAGATCAAGCTCCCAAAAAGGTCTACAGTGCTCAGATACATCAGATCTATCCATTGGTTCAAAAGGTATGTCTTATTTCTATGAATAGTTGGATTTTGATGTATGGATGAAAAATGATTATGGAGATTTGAGCATTCTCCCTAGAGAGACTAGTGGTTGCATGTGATCTTATGTATAAGTCAGATCTACACAAATACAGTGTTGATATATTTATCAATGATAATTCTTGTTAAAGTTGAGGCACATCTTGTATTTCTTGGCATATGGCTAAGGGTTTTTGTGGTACATGGTTGAGAGCTTGTATTTGTGAAGTGGTTGATGTATTGAGAGGCTGAACATCAGAAAGGATTTGATTTCTAGATCATGTGAGGGTTATTATACTTGTTCATGATTACACACACTCATATGGAACATGAATAGAGAGAGATATAGAGTTTTTGGGTAAAGGTTATGTATGAGGATGCATGCAAAAGGTACAATTACAGTCTGGATACAATGACAGGTTGCAGATCTATGTGAAAGAAGTTGCGGAGGGTCAGAATCTTTCAGAAAAAGAAAACCCTAGTTTTCAGAAGGTATAAGAAGGCTGCATAATAGACAGAACGTGTACATACACAGGCTGTTGTATAGACAAGGCACATACATATATATGTTGCAAAACTACAGGTCGTCTATCCCTAGTTTTAGAAGGCATACACAAGATGCATAATAGAGGGAATGTGTACATATGTAGGTTGTTGCATATATAGGACACATACATATGTGGGTTGCAGTACTATAGATCGCGTATATTTTGTATTTTGGTGATACATGTTCAGTTCAGGTACAGATTGATTACAAGGTAGTTGTATAGGTTGGTTGCAGGTCAGTGGTACAGGTTGTTATAGTTGTGCAGTGGTATATCTCACATTTATAGTGTGAAAATGGCTCCATCATTCTACTGCTACCTTAGGGCAGTTGGACGGGGAAAGGATAGGTGGTTGTAGCCACCTTTCAGTTGTAGCTGGAGAACATAGGGGGTTGTATCCTCCTTTTGGTTGTAGCCAGAGAATTAGGGAGTTGGATCTTCCTTCAAGTTGTAGCTTGAGAAACTAAGGGGTTCGAGCCTCCTTCCAGTTGCAGTTGGAAAAAAAAGGAAGTTGGTGCTTTCAATGAATGTAATTCTTCAAGACATATAAGAAAAAACATTTTGTGGTTTTCTCCCTCTTTGGGTTTCCATGTAAAAACATTGGTGTACTGTGTATGTGTATGATTGTTCATTTGTTCATTGTTTATTTACTCTGCAAATATTAGATGATAATGTTACATTGATATAAAACTTCCATTATATGGACAAAAAGGATTAAATTTCTCTATTACTGATTCATCCCCCCTCTCAGTAATCCAACAATTGGTATCAGAGCATGTTCCTTCAGAAATCAGTTTAACTACTGAAAGGTAGATCACGGAGAGCAACAACATGTATAAAAATGGAATACCACAATTTGATGGACAAAAGTATGCATTTTGGATCATAAGGATGAAGACATATATATAGGCACAATGATTTGAAATTTGGCAATCAATTGTAGATGGATACACAACACCAATAGTTTCGTCGACAAATGACAAAGCAATGAAACTCAGTCAAAATAATTCCAAAGACACAAATGTGCTTCTGAATGGTATTGGAGAATCGATATTCACCAAAGTTGCACATTGTAAATCCGCTAAAGAGATCTGGGACAAACTTCAAAATATTTATGAAGGAGATTCAAAAGTCAAAGCAACAAAGCTTTAAACTTACAGAGGTTAGTTCGAACACCTAAAGATGAAGGAAGATGAGAACATTACAACTTACTTTTTACGATTCGATGAAACAGTAAATGAAATCATGGGATTGGGAGAATAAATGAAAGAATATGTAATTGTTCAAAAGGTACTAAGATCTCTTCCTATGAGATTTGACCCTAAGATATCAACACTAGAAGAAAGAGTAGATCTAAACTCAATAAGAATGGACGAACTACATGGAATCTTCACAGCATACGAAATGAGAACTGAACAGGAAAATCCATATATAAAATAAACATCCTTCAAAGAATTCAAAAGGTCAAAGAAAAAGGGAAAGAAAAAAGAAAAAGAACATAGTAGCAACAGTGACATCTCAAAAGATGATGAATAAGCGACCAAATTTATCAAAAGATTGAACAAGGGAACCAATGAAAGGCATAGAGGTAAAATTCCTTTGATTTGTTTTAATTGTGATGGTATCATTTTGCTAACAAATGTCCTCATAAGAAAAAGAGAAATGATGAAGGTTACTCAAATAAAAAATAAACATATAAAGGAAAAAGAACCACAAAGAAAGTTTTCAAGAAAATCTTATGCACCAAAGAAGACATCTCATCATCAGATGAAGATGAAGTCAATGACAGTGAGACATAAAAAGTTCTATTCATGGAAGTAGAAGAATCTGATAAATAAGACTCCAAATAAAAATATGAATAGGCTGAAGAAGAATATGAAGAGATCAAAGAAGAATATCAAGAGACATAAGTTGACTATCGAGAAGAATTGTTGTGTTCCATAGAAGTTATCAGAAGAGAAAAGAAGAAAAACAAGAAACTACAAGAAAAACTAGACAAGAAAGATGACACTCAGGAACTAGAACAAATGATCACAAATTTGAAGGTTCAAATTGAATAAGATAAAAGAATTGAAGAAGCACTCAAAGAACAACTAAAAGGAAGAGACATGATCATTGGAAATTTGGAAGAAGAAATTGTCACATTAAGAAAGGATCTTCAAAATAAAAATATGAAGAATAGCTCAAAAAATTTGAATGACTTTATCAAAAGTCAAAAACCTCATCATGACAAGTCTGGACTTTGATACAATCAGAAAGAAAAGAGATCAAGCTCCAAAACAACAGAACAAGAAACATATACAAAAATCTATGCGGAAACAATCAAAGGGGATAGGAAGGCCTACAAAGAAAATTACAGGGACACTCCACCATCGAGAAGATTCAGATTTCAGAATCAATGACCAACACAAACTGACAGGCCTCAAGAAGAAGAAGGATTCATAAGAGTACCTCCTTTCAAAACATATTCAACTCCCAGGTATCAAACTATATGTTTTGGTTTATGTTATGCATGTAATAATTTTGGACATAAAGCTGTGAATTATAGAGCTAACAACAAGAACATAAACAACTTTGAAATTCATACACAAAAGGTTTATCCAAGAAGGCCTAGTGAAGCACAGAGAAGAAGTTACAACAGGTTTGAATCTTTGAGCACTGAAGTGGAATGATACAAATTTAAAAACTTTGGAAACATTGCCAAAGATTGTAGAATGATAGTCCCTCCTAGAGAACCACAATAGAACAACAATAGTCACAGACAGGAACCTCATAAAAGGACATGGATAATAAAGAAGAATCAATATAGCAATGAAGAATGCACACTCGCTCTACAAGCTAAGAAGAAGAAACGTGGTTGGTATGTTGACAGTGGATTTTCAAAACACATGACAGGTGATAGAGACATGTTTCTTAAATTAAGAAAGGAAAGAGATGGATTAGTCTCCTTCGGAAATGATGATTCAGTTAAAATAATTGGAAAAGGCACAGTCAGAATTGGGAACAGGAATACCAAGGAAAAAAATGTTCTACTAGTAGAAGATATGAAACATAATATTATAAGTGTGAGTCAAATGTGTGACCAAGTTCATAAAGTTACTTTTGATTCACAAAAGTGCGAGATAAGAAAAGAAGTTTCAGAAAAATTGATTGCAACAACTGCGAGAACTTCAAGCAACATATATGTATTAAGTGAAATTGGAAATAAAAAGTGTTTCCTAGGAAAGGGAGATGAAAGTTGGCTATGGCACAAAATAATGGGTCACATACATTTTGATAGCCTTGTCAAAGTTAGCAAAAGGGAAGCATTTAGATAAATGCCCCAGATCACAAAATCAACCAACACTTTATGCAAACATTGTCAACAAGGAAAGAAAACAAAGACCAGATTCAAATCAAAGGAATATTAAATGACAAGACCACTAGAAATTGTGCATACTCATCTAGTTGGACCAACTACAACAAAGGGTTTAAAAGGTGAGAAATAATTTATGTTATTAGTTGATGATTATAAAAGTATGACTGCAGTTTTGTTTCTCAGGAATAAGTCAGAATCTTTTGAAAACTTCAAGGTCTACACGGAAATGGTTGAAAATGAAATGGATTCAAAAATCAAATGCTTGAGATCTGATAATGGAGGAGTGCTCACTTGAAAGGAATTTGTGGATTACTGCAGCAAACATGGAATAAAAAGGAAATTCTTCGTTGCTAGGACACCTCAACAGAATGGAGTTGTTGAAATAAAGAATAGGAAATGGCTCAAACAATGCTAATGGATTCCAAATTGACAGATATATTTTGGACACAGGCAGTGCATACAACAATTTAAATTCAAAACAACGTAATGCTCAGAAACAACACTGACAAAAATCCCTACGAGATTGGAAACGAAGACCATAAAATGTGAAGGACTTCAGATTTTTTGGAAGCAAATGCTACATCAAAAGAGAAGATGGCAGAATGGGAAAGTTTGACTCTCATGTGGAAAAATGAGTACTTGTTGGTTACTCAAGTACAAGAAAATCATACAAGTGTTACAACCTGAGATTGAACAAAGTTGTGGAAAGCATCAACATAAAAATTGATGAAAGAGGTAGACAAGAATTAAAGGAAGAAGAAAATGAATCAATGAAACAACTTTACGAAGAAGAATCATAAGATGAAAAAGAAGTAGAAGGGGAAGATGAAGAGGATCCGACAGAATCATAAGATCAAGTTCATCAAGTGCCTCCAAAGACACCTAGAAGACGAGTATGAAAGAATCATCCTTCAGATCAAATTATCGGAAACAAAGATGAAAGAGTTGAGACTAGAAGAAGAATTCGTTCACCAGAACAAACACACCTAGCACTCTCATCTATGATTGAACCAACCTATGTTGAATATGCCAGCAAGGATTAATTTTGGAATAAGTCCATGGATGAAGAATTGGATCAAATAGAGAAAAATGACACTTGGGAATTGGTTCCAAGACCAAAGGATAAGAATGTGATCAGCACAGTGTGGGTATACAGGAATAATTGAATGAAGATGGACAGGTTACAAGGAACAAAGCTAGATTGGTATGAAAAGGATATGCACAGGTTGAAGGAATTGACTTTGAAGAGACATTTGCCCCAGTTTCCATAATGGAAGCAATCCAATTACTTTTAGCTTATGCATGCTCCATAAATATTAAAATGTATCAGATGGATGTAAAATCATCTTTTATGAATGGGGAACTTGAAGAAGAAGTGTACATTGAACATCCAGAAGGATTTCAGTTGTCAAAGAACGCAGATTATGTGTGTAAATTAAAGAAGGCCTTGTATGGTCTAAAATAGGCTCCTAGAGGATGCTACACTAGACTGGATAAATATCTATACAAGGCAAGTTTCAGAAAAGGAAGAGCAGACATCAACCTATACATCAAGGTAACTCAAGATAATATTTTATTAATTTAAGTTTGTGTTGATGATATTATTTTTGGAAGTAATGATGATATGTTAAGCCATATATTTGCAAAGGACATGAAAAATGAATTTGAAATGTCATTACTTGGAGAACTATCCTTCTTTCTGGGTCTTCAGATACGTCAAAGAAACCAAGTATATCAGAGAAATGCTAAAGAGGTTCGGAGTGGAATATTTCAAACCAGTTATCACTCCCATGCAAACTAGTTGCAAGTTGAGAAAAGATGATGATTCAAAGTCTACATATCAGAGGCAATATAGGTCAATGATTGGTAGCCTACTATATGTGACAACATCCAGACCAGATATAATGCAGGCAATTGGACAGGTGGCATGATTTCAAGAAGCACCAAAGGAATCACATGTATTAGCAGTGAAGAGGATTTTAGATATCTCAAAGGAGAAAAAGAGTTTGGATTATGGTATCCAATAGGAAATGATCTATCACTTACTGCCTACACAGATGTAGATTGGACAGGTTGTATTGATGACCAACGAAGCACCGATGGAGCAGCGTTCTACTTGGGTGAGTGTTTAGTATCATTGCTAAGCAAGAAACAATCATCAATATATTTATCTACAACCGAGGCAGAGTATATTGTAGCAACAACTTGTTTTACACAGGTTCTATGGATGAAACAAACTCTGACAGATATACAGGTTGAGTAAGATGAGCCCATTCCAATATATTGTGATAATACAAGGGCCATCAGTATCTCAAAGAACCCGATGATGCACTCCAAGGTGAAGCACATTCCAATCAAGTATAACTTTCTACGGGAACAAGTTGAAGAAAACTACATCAGAGTTGAATATGTGGGCACAAAATAAAAAGTGACATACGTCTTTACAAAATTTCTTCCACGGGAAGCCTTTGAGTATCTTTGCCAGAGACTCAGATTTATTTCTACTCTAAAATTAATGATTTTGAATGCTTATCTTATATGTCTTAAATGTACATGAGGAAGAACCATAAAGAGGACAATTCAGTTTGGGAGATCAACACCATAAAGAGGACATTTTAGGTTAGGGGGAGTAGCCTTCGATGGAAAGATACATTTTCCATTGATGACAAAGGGGGAGAGATTTATCATATGCAGAGGAAAAAGACATGGTTCTAGGGGGAGCGTTGGTCACAGAGATGCAAAAGACAGAGGCATGGTTCCAGGGGGAGCATGAGTGATATGATTTCACTATTGCATGAGAGTGTTGCCATCAATTCCAAAGGGGGATATTATTGATTAATTCGGTTGGTTTTCATTGATGTCAACCCTTGAATAAATTCCGGTAGAGAATTCTGGTAGCACATGGTTTGGGTAATGGACCCAATATTGTTTTATGGATAATGTTATCAATTTTGATATATTTGTAGGTAAAATTATTCTATATGGATAGTACATGTCAGTCCATTTCCGGTGGTATGTGGAACGTCACATAACTCTTCACGGTTAGAGAGTTATGGACATGAGAAGTTGGAGGACCCTCATGAGTCATCTAGAAGCCCCAAAAGTCAAAGTGTTTACAAAAGAAATTATTTAAATAATAAAGTTAATGGAGAAATCCCTAAAATAAGGAAAGTGGGATGCTACATGAAAGTATAAATAAGAGGCAAGGCTCTCTCATTTAATCACAATTGAACATATTGAATATATTTTGTTGTGTAAGGCTTATTGCAAGTACTCATTCATACATCTGAAGTTGTGAAAGTATGAGGTAGTACGAAGGGTTGATGATGAAAGTTTCAGAATTACAACGAATACTAAAAAACACTAATTTTTGAGGCATACACGGGTTGACAGTGTATTAGGGTGTGTACATACGCAGGATGATAGTGTATTAGATTGTGTGCATGATAGTGTATCAGGGTGTGTACATACGCAGTATGATAGTGTATTAGGGTGTGTGCATGTGCTTAAAACCATGGAAACTTGAGAATATGAAGATGCAGAGGTTCTAGATTCTAAGATCAAGCTCCCAGGAAGGTCTACAATGCTCAAATACATCAAATCTATCCATTGGTTCAAAAGGTATGTCTTATTTCTATGAATAGTTGGATTTTGATGTATGAATGAAAAATGGTTATGGATATATGAGGATTCTCCCTAGAGAGACTAGTGGCTGCATCGAATCTTGTGTATAAGTCAGATGTACAAAAATACAGTGCTGGTATATTTATCATTAACACTTTTTGTTAAAGTTGAGGCACATATTTTATTTCTTGGCATATGTCTAAGGGTTTTTGTGGTACATGGTTGAGAGATTGCATTTATGAAGTGGTTGATGTATTGAGAGGTTGAACATCAGAAAGGATTTGATGTATAGATCATGTGAGGTTTATTATACGTGTTCATGGTTACACACACTCATATGGCACATGATTAGAGAGAGATATAGAGTTTTTGGGTAAAGTTTATATATGAGGATGCATGCACATGGTACAATTACAGTCTAGATATAGTGACAGGTTGTAGATCTATGTGAAAGAAGTTGTAGAGGGTCATAAGTTTTCAGAAAAATCAAACCCTAGTTTTCATAAGGTATACGCAGTCTACATAATAGATAAAATGCATACATACTCAGGTTGTTGTATAGATAGGGTGCGTACATACACATGTTACAGAACTGTATATCATGTATCCCTAGTTTTAGAAGGCATACACATGCTGCATAACAAACAGAACACGTACATACATAGTCTTTTGCACAGATAGTGTGTGTACATACACAGGTTGCAGAACTATAGGTCATGTATATGTTGTATTTTGTTGATACATGTTCAATTCAGGTATAGATTGATTACAGGGAAGTTGTATAGGTAGGTTGTAGGTCAGTGGTGCATGTTGATACAGTTTTACAATGGTATATCTCACAGTGATAGTGTGACTATGGTTCCATCATTCTACTTAAAATTCAGGTCAATTAGACGGGGCAAGTACAGGTGGTTGTAGCCACATTCTGGTTGTAGCCAGAAAACATAGGGGGTTGTAGCCTCCTTCTGGTTGTAGCCAAAGAATTGGGGATTTGGAGCTTCCCTTAGGTTGTAGTCTGATAAACTAGGGGGTTGGAGCCTCCTTCCAGGTGCAACTAGAAAACAAAGGAAGTTGGTGCTTCCAATTAATGTAATTATTCAAGACTTTTAAGAAAAAACATTTCGAGGTTTTCTCCCACTTTGGGTTTCCACGTAAAAACACTGGTGTACTATGTATGTGTATGATTGTTCATTTGTTCATTATTTATTTACTCTAAAAATATTGGATGATAATGCTACATTGATATAACACTTGCATTATATGGACAAAAATGATTAAATTTCTCTATTACTGATTCACCCTCCCTCTCAATAATCCAACAGTTGTGAGGCATTCTGAAGGGTGCACTACTTTGTTTCTATAATTTATCATGGTTCTCTTTCCTTAATGACATTGGCACCTATATATGATATGAACTAATGGAGGTGATCGCTATGAATTCAACATAGTGTGCACTGCATCGGGGCAAGCCGAAACGTTCACGCACAATGCATGAAATTGGAAAAACAATTGAAACAAATGCCAAATTTCAAGATAAATTCAAATTTTGATTGGATAAAAATGAAAATAGGAAGACAATAAAAAATTTACCTCCCCTATTATGTCCGAGGAGGGATTTTTCACCATTGAGAAGAAATTAAAATTTGTGCTAATTTCCAAAATTTGGAAATGTGTGGGATCTACCAATGGAGTTATCCATGTCAGTGTTGAGCACTGAAAATAGGGAGTCTTAGGAAGGAAAGCGAGCATTGATGCTTTCTTGAGAGTTTGGAAGCATGTGATGCACTGTAACAATGAAAATGGTTTGGTAATTATTTTTTGTTTACCCTACGATGATGCACATGATGACAGTGAGGCGCATCGGTGCATGATGTTCAACGACACTGGCGTGATTTATTTAGTGCATGATTTCCTTTTATAAAGTATGGTGGTTCTTTCAAATGTTGATGCATCGATCCTTTATCTTTGATGCATCGGTCGTTTATATTTCATGTATGGTTTGATGCAGTTGGTTAAAATGGGTGCATCACTACGTTAAAGTTTATAAATAATTAAGCTAGCAGTGCATTTAATGAAGTGAAATGTATCGGTGTGGGTTGGATCCAATTGTGCACCGACTCTAGGGCATTCTGAAGGATGCATCGCTTTGTTTGTTATAATTTATCATGGTTCTCTTACATGAACAATATGATTGTGTGTGTGTATATATATATATATGATATGCAGTAGTGGAAGTTCTCACTGTTAATTTAACATAGTGCATACATGTTCGAGGTGAGATAAAGCATTCAGGTGTATTGCAGAAAATTTGAAAAAATGTCAAATTTCAAGCTAAATTCAAATTTTGTTTGGATAAAAATGAAAATAGGAAGGTAATAAATAATTTTCTTAGCCTCTTATGTCCTGAGGAGGCATGGTTGCACCGTTGAGAGGAAATACAATTTCTTGGTAATTTCCAAAATTTGGAAATGTGTGGAGTCTACCAATGGAGCTATCCAAGTTGATGTAGAGCACTAGAAGCAGGGTTTCTTAGGAAGGAAGGTGAGCACTAGTTATTTCTTGATAGCTTTGAAGCATGCGATGCATTGTAACAATGAAAATCGATTTGATAAAAAAATAAAAATTTACCCTACCGCGATGTGCCTAACAATAGTGAGACACACTAGTGCGTAATGTTCAACAACATCGATGTGATTTAATCGATGCTTATATTTTTTATTATAAAGTATGGAAATGCTTTTTAACATTGACACACCAATGATTTATTTCTCATGTACGAACCGATGTGTATATACCTTAAAGGAACATTGAAAAAAAACCTCTACAAAAACTTATGGTCTCCTTCCTTCCGTGACAACCTCCACTATGAATACTAATGGTGTGTTTGAGCATTTAATCATCAATGAAGTATTTTTTAGGTGTGCATCGGTGTGTATATACCTTAAAGGAGCACCCAAAAAAAAAACTTTGCAAAAACCTCTGACCACCCGCCTCCGCTAACAATCTCCAATATAAACAACTAAGAGATAATTTGTTTGGTGAGTTTCCATAAAAACCTTCACATGGAGGTGTTCTCCTTGTAGTGTATTTTTTTTTTTTAATTATATAAAGTTTTGAGTAGGAAAATTTAATTTGTACAAAGTTTAGGGTTAAATTCCCTATGGTGTGATGGATATATCATTTATGCATAGCTAAGGATGTGATACATCATTTCAAATTTCATTTATTATAACAAAAAAAATGATTTACAATTTGTAACTAAGTTTGTACCCACAAGAGGCTTTTATGGTTTCATTTATACCCAATAGTTAACATTTATGCTTAGTGGGTTTATTTATGCCATATAGTTGTAATTCCTAATATTTTCCCAACATTTATTACAAAGTTGTATCTTTCAACTTTTTTATAAGCCAACAATAATATAATGAATAAAGGTGACCTCTCTTCACTGAAAAGGGGTCATTTTTAGGTACAAATGGATGATTAGAGATATATCCATGCATGGAATGTGACCTATCAATATTCTTATACTTTTGAAGTTATTTATGGACATAATTATGTTCTATGATATTCAAGAACATCCTATAATGAAATTATTTGAATATTCCTTTCATAATCGATGAATCAAAAATAAATAATCCATAATATAAGTGGTATAGAAAATATCAATATCTCTCGAGCTTGACATATTTGGTGGTCAAGATCAACACGTATAGTAACTTTATAGAAAAATATCATTAAAATTGATACACATATATGCAAGAGTATATAGTAAGAACCCTAACAAACACAACCCTTGATGCTCACAACATTATCTGAAGTACAGACAAATTATGTTTATTTTCCAAACATGTAAAATGAGTATATTATATGTTAATGAATATATTTTATTATTATTATATATGGTTTTATAATTTATCAACATATTCACCAAGACTTCACAATATTTTGTAATTTAGTGAAAGATTCACCAATAATTTACAAGATTTTATAATTCAGTGAAAAATTTGTCAAGATTTTACAAGATTATATAATTCAGTAAAAGATCCATAAAAAAATTGTATATATATAAATATATATATATATTATTGATAAAATAGACTTCAAATATTTAGATATAAATATTATACATATAAATTTAGAGGGGGTTCTTAAAAATTTCCCTAGTTTGAAGGTTCATTTCATAATCAATGAATCAATAATAAAGAAGCCATAATAGAACTGATAGAGAAAAGATGAATATTTACTAACCTTGACATAAGTGGTGGTGACGATCAAAACATATGAACTTTGTGATGAAATACCATAAAAAATGATAGAGGGATATGTAAGAGTGTACACATAGAACCTTGACAAACACAATCTCTGATACTTACAACATTGTCTAGTGGATGGTCAAATTATGTTTCTTTTTCCAAATATGTAAAATGAGTATATTACAGTTTACTAAATACATTTTTTTATTGTTATACACTGTTTTATACTTTATCAAAAAATTCCCTAAGAATTTACAAGGGTTTATAATTCAATGAAATATCACCAAGATTTTACAAGAATTTATAATTCAGTGAAAGATTCATTCATATTTTATAAGATTTTATAAAATAGTAAAATATTAGCCAAAAAATTATGTATTCTTATTATACTATTGATAAAATATCCTTACAATTTTCTATATATCATGGGGTTTCTCCCATTTATTATACATATAAATCTAGGGGTGTTCTTAAAATTACCTTGGAGATCACTTCTCATAGTTTACACTATGAAAGAAAGGCTCAAAGATATACAAAGAAATTTCTAGTCTAAGAACTATTATATTTAATGCATCATGTGAGATGCTTGAAGAAAATGCAATGGGTACAAAGAAAAACATTGTTCATGGAGGCTTGTTTGTGAAATTGGGTTGTGGTAGTGTTGAAGGAGTGAGAGTTGTTTGTGGAATTGGGTTGTGGTAGTGTAGAAGGAGAGATATTTTAGAGAACATGCTTTGAGATGACTATTTTGTAACTTAATTTATATTATTCATATATTATATTTTGAGAGTGTTATTGAATAATTGTACTCATTTGAAGTATTTTTTGGCGTTGTGTTACAAGTGATGTAATGTATGCAATGTGTAATACATAAAAATAATATTTAAGGAAATTAATAATGATTTACTTTAGATAAGGAAAAAAAATTGAAACAAATGCCAAATTTCAAGCTAAATTCAAATTTGGAGTGGATAAAAATTAAAATAGGAAGGTAATAAACAATTTACCTAGCCTCTTATGCCTCGAGGAGGGATGGTTTCATAGTTGAGAATAAATTAAAATTTGTGATAATTTCCAAAATTTGGAAATGTGTGGGATCTACCAATAAATTATCCATGTGAGTGTAGAGCACCAAAAATAGGGTGTCCTAGGAAGGACATTGAGCATCGATGATTTCTTGAGATTTTGGAAGTATGGGATGCACTGTAACAATGAAAACTAGTTTAGTAATTATTTTTGTATTCACCCCATGACTTTGCACCTGATGATAGAGAGGCGCATCGGTGTGTCATGTTCAACAACACTAGTGTGACTTATTCGATGCATGGATTTTTTATTATAAAGTATGGTGGTTCTTTTAAACATTGACGCACCGGTCCTTTATTTTTCATGTATGCCCCGGTGCAGTTGGTTAAACTGGGTGCATCACTATGTTAAATTTTATAATTCATTAAGCTAGCAGTGTAGTTAATGAAGTGAAATGTATCGATACGAGTCATATCCAATTGTGCACCAGTTGTGGGGTGTTCCGATGGATGCATCACTTTCTTTTTATAATTTATCACAATTCTCTTTCCTAAATCGATACCAGTGCATACATATATATGAAGTGCACCAGTGGCAGTGCTCACTGTGAATTCAACACAGTACATAGCACTTTGGGGAATGCTGAAGAATTCAAGTGTATTGTGCAAAATTGGAAAAAATGTCAAATTTCAAGCTAAATTCAAATTTTAATTGGATCAAAATGAAAATAGGAAGGTAGTAAATATTTTATCTGGTCTCTTATGTCTTAAGGAAACATGGCTTCACTGTTGAGAGGAAATGAAAATTTGTGGTAATTTTCAAAATTTGGAAATGTGTGGAATCTACCAATGGAGCTATCCAAGTTGGTGTAGAGCACCAAAAATGAGGCATATTAGGAAGGAAAGTGAGAATGAGTGCTTTCTTGATAGTTTGGAAGCATGGGATGCATTGTAACAATTAAAATTCATTTTGTAATTTTTTAATAATTTACCCTATTGCGATGTGCCTGACAATAGTGAGACACACCAGTGCATAATGTTCAACGACACTGGTGTGATTTATTCATTGCTTGTATTTTTTATTATAAATCATGGCGGTTCTTTTCAACATTGACGCACCAGAGATTTAATTTTCATGTATGCACTGGTGTGTATATACCTTAAAGGTACACCGAAAAAAAACCTCTACAAAAACCTTTGGTCGTCTGCCTTCACTAAAAACTTCCGCTAACAACATTTACTATGAACAATGATAGTGCATTTGAACATTTAAGTATGAGTGCAATAATGTTTAGGTGTGAATTGGTGTGTATATACCTCAAAGGAGCACCCAAAAAAAAACTCTACAAAAACCTTCGACCACCCACATCGACTAATAATCGAGTTGCTATAAACAACTAAGGGATAATTTTGTTTGGGGAGGTTTGTTTATTAATTGGGTTAGTTTTCATTGATGTCAACCATTGAAGAAAGTCTGGCAACAAATTCTGGTATCCCCATAACTGTGGATAAGGGACCCATACTTGTTTGAGGAATTATGTAATGAAGACCACTAAAATTGTAGGAAATACTATCATATATGGATAGTACATGTCGTTTCATTTTTGGTGATATGTGGTATGACACATATGTAACATCTCACTCTCATGCGCACTGAGAAAACTTATTCTTTGAGAACACTTGCTTGCAAGTGATCCATATAATTATACTTTTGGGCATTTGATTTATGATTATGAGGCGTTATGAATTGATGACATGTTATTTGGCTGCATTGACATAGACATGTGCTATTGACTTGATTTTCTGGAGTGTGCAAGATTTTGGACCTCGATGATGCAGAGGAATCGATGGAACCCCCTGGACTCTGGATCGAATTAGGGAGTGGACTATTGGGGTCTGATTGTTGTATATATGACACTTGTGCATCTAATTAGATGATATGATTATAGATATATTTCTAATATGATTCGTCGATGATGCAGGCTAACGATAGCTTGCCGACCAGACTCACATATGGAGTAGAGGGGTCACACATGACTACCAGAGATGTTGAGGGAGAGGTGTGGACAACAGCCCTGACACAACCTACCAGCACTCCCGTCGTGGCTCAAACTGTAGGTTAACGATTACCTAGTTCAATAAGACCAACGATGTCGTGAGGGTCGATTGCGATAGTTGCTCACGATGATTCTAAGGGGAATGCAATAAGGAAGGGGCCTTTTTCCTTGGAGGCCCCTAGTCTCCCACAAGATCACCTGGTGGAGTATTGACTCCAGGGGTTTTTGATGTCTACCAAGTCAGTCAAGAGGCGAGTGGCACCCTTGGAGCACGTAGTGTGTCATGAAGGGCACGTCGTGCAAGGGGAATAGAATGAGGTGAGTAGCACCCTTGGAGAACGTAGTGCATCCTGAAGGGCACATCGTGCAAGGGAAACAATGTGAGGCGAGTGGCACCCTTGGAGCACCTAGTGTGTCCTGAAGGGCACGTCACACTGTTAATTAGTAAATGGATAAACCTAGATGGACTTATGATGAATAACATGATAAGAAATATTTAAAACAATTTCCCTAATAAAATGTCGCCCACCCCAAGAAAATAAAGTCTAGGCCTAAGTGATACTTGTGATAAAAAAATATATCTATTTACATGAAAATATAAATATAAATAAGTAAATAATAATGATAATCATCATTAATCATGTGACAAGAAGGGGGTAAGTAATTCAATTAATTTATAAAATATTTTTGGGGATAAAATTTAAAATGGGGAAAAAGGGGAAATAATTGTTTTATCACTTATGCTAATTAAAATTTATTAATTAAAAAGGAAAAAGGGAAAAAGTTAATTTTCTACACCTGCCAATTTGAGTTTTAAATGAAAAGGAAAAGAGGGAAATTTAAAAGAATTAGGAAACTAGGAAAAAGAGGGAAACATAAAAAGAAAAGGGAAACACAAGGAAAAATTAGAAATTCTAACTTAGTAAGGTAACTAGCATTTAAGAACTTTCTAAATTAAACTCAACTAGTAAATTATTAAGGGGGAAAGTCATTAAAACTTGTAAGGGAATATGGGGACACCTAGGAGCGATTCTAGGAGTTCTTTTAGGTGGGTGAGGGAAATAGGAGTAATTAATTAATTAATAAAATTAATTTTTGGTGCAATGAAGGGGATGGGTGACACATGTACGGGGAGGATTTTATGAATTAAATTGTTGAAAAATAAATTAAATGAGATTTTGGGAAAGTAAATGACTGAGAAACTCTATTTAAAGGAGGGAGGAGGAGGAGGATGAAGGACCTCTTCTGTTATGCATAACATTATGCTACAGAATTTCATACTTGACTGACTTAGCTTGTGGGAGTTGGGATACCCAGCTTGGTGAGGAGTGGTAGCTTGGCCTTGCAAGGCAAGATGGGAGGTAGTTGATTCTATGATTAGTGTCTGTGGCCCCTTTGTGGCTCGGGGGGCTAAGGGGGGAGAAGAGTACCCCTAGCATTGGCTGGGAGGTACCGGTGAAGTCTCATCGGTCGGAAAGTGGGAGTTGCATGGAGCGCGCCAGACAACAATTCAGAGCGGACAACTTGGGCTACAATACGCTTCCTTTTTTTCTGCATGGTAGATAATTAGTATACTTACGCTTTTAGTTATGTACATTTAATTGGGTAAGGAAAATGATTGACCTAGCATTTTAATGGATAACTGAATCTCCCCCATAACCTTAAGCTCGTTGTTGATCGATTCCCTTGGCTTTCGATCCTTGCATGTCTTGACTGTCCTATGGTTTTATTGATTGTGATGATTTGCGGTTTATTGTTTTTCTTCGCCTTCGTCCCTAGCTCATCAGTCCATGCCTAAGAAATAAGCCAGGAGCTGGATCTACGGTCATCACTTCGGTGTTAATAGACCTATGGATCCAAACACCCTGCTTTTCTGTGAGTGGATGATTGTAACATCCCGCTCTGGCCCACTGAGAACACTTATTATTTGAGGACACTTGCTCGCAAGTGATCTGGACCCTTTTTGATGTTAGACCTATGATATTCGATTATGATGTGATTGGCAGATGACATGATGTGTCC
>ML779798.1:248911-264768 GCA_009831015.1 Picea engelmannii
AAGAAAGTCAAAAAGGGGGGGGGAACCTAAGAAAAGTGAGAATTAGGGTTTGAGGGCATAAAGAGAGGGGACAGGGGAAAGGAAAGGGGGATTTTTTTTGGAGATTGGATTGCTATGCTAGACTGACTGATTTTCTGGTAGGATTTGGGAAGCCTCAGCACATTGTGAGTGGTAGCTCAACCTTGGAGGCGAGCTGAGGAGCTAGTGACTCTCTGGTTGTGTGTGGACCCTTTGCGGCTCGGGGGGCTAAGGGGGAAGAAGAGTACCCCTAGCATTTGGCTGGGAGGTACCGGTGGGTTCTTGAAGTCGGCAAGTAGGAGCAGGAGCAGCGAGGAGCTTAGGAGTTTATTGCAGCAGCAGAAAGGCAATGGTACGCTCTTTAATTTTTCAAAATAGATTGCTTAGTATTTAAGCTTAGATGACTTGTTGTAAAGAAAAAGGGAGGAAATTGGTTACTGGTGTGAACTACCTCTGTAATAAAGTTTTTCCTTCTGTTTTTTTTTATTAAGAGAATAACCAATGCTTAATTTCTGCTCACTCTTGTTACTAGCATATGCGCTGAATGAATAGTTTGGCAACCAGCCTTGTGATCTGATTTACTGAAGATTATCTGTCAAAATTTTGCTTGATACCAAAAGGGGAAAATTTATGTTAGTTATCTCTTACTTCCGGTGCCTTGACCTGCATGCTTAAACCCTCGGATTGCATTTGTATTCATTTAATTCTTGGTCGAATTCGTTCAGAACCTGGCCATGCGGATTTATCTCACCTATGGTAGCCATGGATTTCCCTCCCTAGACCTGAACCGCGACTTATTGCTGTGTATCGAGTTTTTATTCACTCCTACTGTGGTAACTTTCCTTGCGGCGTGATGGCTCGTGGTATCACTGTGGATTTCTAACTCTCTGGGTATGCTTATCTCGGCGTTGCATTGAATCACGTTGTATCTTAGTTACTGTGCATTTCCAACTCGTGAGCTCGGGGCATTTACGGCACTTGGGGTAATACTCCCAGCGCAGACGCGCGTTGTTTTTCTCCCTGCGAAAATATGCTTTTCCCTTCTGCGCTCCATCACACCACGACCTGCATGGAACTGTTGTCTACGTCCATATGGATGGCGTTGAATACTATCCCTTGTCTGCGTTGAATGCCCAAATCTTGTGCATGGAAGGTGCCCATGTATCCACCAGGGGTTGTCCAATGAGTCATGGATATTACTTTGTTAGCATCTCAGGTTTAGGAGGGAACTTACTGGTAGGCCAAGTAGTGATCTAAGAACCCTTCTTTTTCTGAAGAAAGATCCATGGATTTCATGCTCGCGTAACAATCTGAGAATCCTGGATTCAGAATGGATGGAAAACCCAAAACCCGAATTATTTGTAAACCGACGCCATAAAAATACAATTTCAGTTTGATGGACGGATAGATCAGTTTCATTTTATTCCAATCTTAGCGTATGAAGTGAAGAGTGACCTATAATTGACGCTGAAGCTCTCGCTAATAATGAATCCTTCGATGTTATTGATAGATAAGAAACCCTAGCTATCAAAGATCCCGTTCGAGTTAATATTTTAGGAAGACTTAGAAGAACCAGCGATCCACAGATTGACCGACATAATAATTTTTAGAGCTCTATAGTAAACCTTTAGTTATTGGGCTCGTTAGATTAGAATCAGTAATCGACCTTAAGATAGGCGTTCTTGGTAAGCTGGATTGCTTGAAGAATCGATGGAGTGAATCTGTACGTACTCAACTACTCCCTCTGTTATCTAACTCTGAATTCACTCGCTCTCAAGGTCGAACTTCGTGCTTTTCCTGTTGCATAATAATTGCATGTTAAAATTGAGTTAACTACTCGGCAAAGGTTTAGTTTTCCATTGTTCCAACCCCTCTCTGCCGTTGATTTTTTTATACATTCAGTAAATGTGCGTCTGAAATTAAATTCAATATGTAATTCTCTTAATTTGCATGACTGCATTTTACCCATCCTTTCCCACCCCCGATCGCCTTTAATGGTGGTTGGTGAAAGAGCTGGTCGAACCCTGGCAGCACCTTGGCCGACCCCGTTAGTCAATGAGATGGCTGTAATAACTGAGCCGGTAGAATCATTCTCTCCCTGACAGCACCCGATTTCTGACAGTAGTGGATCGTATCGGTGTTAATGCGCATTTAATGCATGACAGTCGCTGGATGCAATGATAATACGGTGGTAGTTATCGTTGTTGTTCCTGGATACGCCCCACAACCTTAAACTAATAACATATTAGTTATTTTTTAGGGCTTCTTCCATTTAAGGGTTGTTTATTATTATAGCTAACCCTATGTCGATAATGAGGGTGGACACCTGGTCGTCGTTTCCTTAATATATCGCCCAACAGTTTAATCTAGTAAAGGATAGATGGCATGGTTATTGAGGTTCTTTCATTGTAATTCGTCTTCTATTAATTAATTTGCAGGGGAATTTACTTGTGGCGCCCGACGATTGGAGGGTTAAGGTGGCTATTGAAGTCTTATCTATTGATGCTTAGTAATGATATAGTTGGTTATGGTAATTGTTAGTGCGTGTTGTTTGTAACCCTAAATTGTAATTTCTTACTCCTGAAATGAAACGTTATGGTAATAAATCGGTTATGATCATGTTAGAATAGTATTGTTTTTATAAACCGTAATTTGTAAATTCCTTGCTCTTTAAATGAAATATTATGGTGATATAGTTGGATATGACAATGATGGTGTAGTATTGTTGGTGACCCTAAAACGTAAATTCTTACTTCTTAAATGAAATGTCATGGTGATATAGTCGGTTAAAATAACGTTAGAATAGTATTGATTTTTTTAACCATAAATTGAAAATTCTTACTCCTTAAATGAAACATTATGGTGATATAGTTGGTTATGGAAATGTTAGTGTAGTGTTGTTTGTAACCCAAAAACATAAATTCTTACTCCTTAAATGAAATGTTAGGGTGATATATTTGGTTATGGTAATGTTAGAGTAGTGTTGTTATTTAAACCATAAATCGTAAATCCTTACTCCTTAAATGAAATGTTAAGGTGATGTACATGGTTAGGGAATGTTAGTGTAGTGGTGTTTTTATAAACCACAAAATGAAAAATCCTTCTTAAATGAAGTGTTAGGGTGCTATAGAAAATGAGCTAGGATTGGAAACCTATCGTAGAATGATGTGGGTAATTAGATTGCTATGTATGGTAACGGTTGTTAGATAATTTCATGGCAAGAAGGAGAATTAAATCAGCTTAGATTCAGTTGCCTTTGGGTTGTATTGTTAAATGAATAGTTATGGTTTCTTTCCCTTGGATCTAGAATTTATATAATCGAATGATTGTGAGATAACGTGCTGACCTGTTAGACTTTTGAGAAGACAAAATTTGTTGTTATCATTAGGGTTATGTGGTTGAATGTGGTCGAATTGGTTAGCTTATATAAATGCAAGGTCTTAGACTGTGTACCTTCAATCTTTAGGTCATAGTATTGGGGGAAATCGAAATCATGGCTTTACCTTCCCTTAGGGGTAGAAGGGAAACTAGTGAGCTAATGGTATTTACAAGCAGTAAAGGATCGGAAGTCTAATGCTAGTTGAGTCATGGATAAAGCCTCGATCTAATGATGGTTGGCTGCCATCAGAACTCTTGGGTTTCATTTCCGTAGTGGTCGTGATGTTCTTAAGTGGCAGGGTACTCGGTCGTAATCATTGTATTGCTTGGTTGCGTATTCCGGGCGGGATGTAGAAGTCTCCTTATAGCCTTAAGGTGCATGTCGGCACGTGTGATTATTTCGTATAAAGAACCCAGTGCTGTATTAGAGTCTCGGGCCCTTTAAAGGTAGGGTTCCCCCTCTTGCGACACCCCTGATGGAGACTACGAGTATCTGCCTGAGCAGTCGGTCGGGAGCTTCTCTGACCCTCTCTCTCTCCGGAGAAGAGAACCAAGATAAAATTGCCCTGCTTTCCTATGCAGATTTAGTACAACCCACTACTATGGATTCTTCTTCGGGATCGTACCGTGCATAACCCAGTGATCGTTATTGTCGCATCTACTTGGTGTGTGCCCTTGTCTTCTTGGGGTAATATTCATGGTTGCGTCTTGATGGTTGTCGAGTGGTGACCTAGAGTCGAGTGTGTCTGTTTCTCCTCCCACGCGCGCACACACTTTCAAAACGAAAAAAAAAAATTCACCCAGTATTAGCATTGTTGTAGAAACAAGGTGGGTTGTTACAATGATGAGTGAAGGATGTTTCTTCCCAGCCATCTAACCCTGTTGATTGTTCCTGGTTGAGTGATTGTATTGTGCCCTCTTGATATTGATATGATCTTTGTGTTTGATGAAATGATCTCTGTGTTTTTTTTTTATAAAACAACTTCTGTGTTTTCTTGGAATGGTCATCTCTGCAATTGTTGGGATGATTTTCTCTTCATTTCCAAAATACTTAAACCCTGGTATAATCCTTGAAACTAATGCGATTGCCTGTATGGTTGCTTACGTCTTACCTAGTGATTCAGTGCTTATGGAACAATTGTCCATCTAAGAGATTGTTGTGCTTTCTCAATTTATTCAACGATTTGTTGTCTGTTCAAATTTTTATTAAGGGATTGTTTTACCTTCTTCCTTCTTCAACGATTGTTGTATATTTACTCCTCTGCTTACTTGTTAGTTAAAGGTAGGTGTTACAACTTGTTGATCAAACAATTTAGATGATCTTGAGAAGAATGTTTTGTTTCAAATTTTATTCTGGAATTCATTGTTAGACTGATCCCCTCGAGCACCGGAAGGCCCATGACTAAAAATGGAATTTTTGTCTGCGTTTGGAGCCTCGGTCTGCAATTTTTTTTCCTCAACGATATACTACCTGGAGGGTGAATGCAGTCATGCATTTTTATTTTTGGTTGAATACGATTTGGACACTAGTTGTGACTGTGATTTCTCTCTGCGTATTTTCACTTTTATTAGCGATTCACTCAGCGTATTTATCCCTTTTTAATGGTGAAATTAACTCTGTGTAATTATCACTTTAATGGTGATTTCTCTTTGTGTGTTCATCACTTGTTAATGGAAAATTAACCCTGCGTCTTCATCACTTTTTAACGGTGAATTTAACCTTTTGTAATTATCACTTTAATGGAGATTTCGCTCTGTGTGTTCATCACTTGTTAATGGAAAATTATCCCTGCGTCTTCATCACTTTTTAACGATGAATTTAACTCTGTGTAATTATCACTTTAATGGTGATCTCGCTCTGTGTGTTCATCACTTGTTAATGGAAAATTTACCCTACGTATTCATCACTTTTTAATGGTGAATTTAACTCTGTGTAATTATCACTTTAATGGCAATTTTGCTCTGTGTGGTCATCACTTGTTAATGGCAAATTAACCCTGCGTGTTCATCACTTTTGAATGGAAATTTAACTCAGTGTTTTCATCAGTTTTAAATGGAGATTTTATTAATGGCGTAGCGATATATTTTTGACAGCAAATCAGTACTGTAAGTGTGACTACGATTTGGTAAATTTTGGGTAGCAACATTTTAGATTGTGCCTGCATTCTGTCTGGAAAGGTAGGTGTCCACCGTAAGTGTCGACTGCGGATTGTGTGTGTACAGATGACGTTTGAAACACACTTGCATTCACAACTGTAGACAACATGCCTTGTAATTACTTAGACAACTTTTTAAATGTTTCCTGGGCAACGATTATGTCCTTACTTATCCTTTGGTCAGACTTAGTCTTACAAATAAAACAACCTTCAATTCCAGTTTGAATCCCACTAAATTATTGAACTACGATTTAAACGCTTCAACCCCCTTTCGGATGGTAAAATCTGAGAGACATTCGACCCTGGACCTGGGTCTCTTAATTCACATCTTAGTTCGAAGCTCGAATCCACTTATCAATTGTTGAAATTTTCACCAATTGACCACAGGATTTTGAACGCCTCCTTCCGATCAAATTGTGTTCGCAAGCAAAATACTGGGGTGGAGAGACGTGGGCACTAGAGAAGGTGATTCTTCTACTTCAATCATGTGGGGTCATCTTTGTGTCATGCTTAGTTTGATTTATTAACACCTTATCCAGAGCGAATAGAAGTCACTTGAACCTTCTTCAAATACAACCCTTAATCGTTAATTAACCACTTACTTAGTTACTCTTCTAGCATGTTTACTTAGGTTCTTTAATAACTTATCCTTCAAGTAAAGTGAACTTCGAGGAAGGGAAAGGTAGTTTTGTTCCACAAGAATTAATAATTTTGTACTACTAAGGGATATAACAGTTTTTAGAATTAAAATTATTTAACCCTTTAAAAACTTAGGGTATTATCATTGTTAGGCAGGGATTGAGTTATAGGATTGTTGGTTCCAATAGTTCTCTACTCACACTGAGACATCATGCTTAAAAATTATGGTTTGTGGTTGTCATCGAGTCATTTCTGCGTGAGAATTTATGAGCAATGTCATCTTCATCTTGTCAACCGATTACTTGGGGGCATAGGTGTAGTCTTCCTATCACCTCTTACAACTCTTAGCGCATTGGAATTATCTTGAGTCCCTGGTCCAGATAGGTCATGTTGCGTCAAGGTTATTGTCACACCTATCACTTGGGGACGTAATGATTCTTGATGAGGGTATCATGGCATGCCCTATTGGATAGAGGCGAATGATCACTTGCGCAGAGTCTGTGCTTCCAGTGGTGGTTTTTTTCGATCGTTGTAAGTTCGTGTTGGCGGTTGGGTTAGTAAAGCCTTTTTTCGTTTGGTTTTGCGCGGATTAGAGGTTCTAGTACTGGTCGTCGAGGATGTTGTGTCAGGATTTTGGTTGATTTTCCTTAGCTTGTAGGTGTTGTCATGTTGAATCGGGCGGGTAGTCGATTCTATCTATTGATTTACGCTTATGTCACCCAGTTTCTCGTTGTGCTAGTCATTCAGTAATTTTTGTATGTTGACTGACCTGCACATGTGTTTTCGTCATCAGGTTGTGTGGTTCAACTATTGTCGTCTTTTCCTTTCTGCAATTTTTTTTTTTTCACTTTTTGCCTTGCTTGTAGTCGTAAAGATTGTGGTCGTTACAACATAGTTCCTTACGGTTGAGGAGATATGGTTTTGTGAAGTTGGAGAACCCTCATGAGTCATCTAGAATTCCCTAGAAGGTCAAAGTAGTCAATTACTCTAGAATCTTCTAGATGAAGCTTACTAGTCAAATTAGTTGTAACTAGGAGTTACTCATGAGTAAAGTTGTTGCAATAAGAAAATAATTAAAAATAATTTTGTTGCAACAAGAAGTGGTGAGTTTTCTATTTATGGTAAATTGGTTGCAAATGGGTGAACTAGTTAAAAGTGGGTTATCCCTAAAAAAAGGAAGTTGGGTAAAATAGTTAGAAGATAACCCCTAAAGGAAGCTACTTGGAGAGTATAAATAAGAGAGAAAGTGTCTCATTAGCACCTAATTTGAGAACATTGAATACCTCTTTTGTGAAATGTTATGGGAAGGTATCATTGACAAATTTATTGCAGTAAATCTCCGGAAGAGACAAGAGAAGTTGCAGAAGTCAAAGAGTCGAGATTGTGTGTACTGAACTAGGGTTTTACTGAAGACATCTGCAGGTTGCAGTACTAGAAGGGCGTGGACATCTGCATGCCATAGTGGGACAAAGCATGGATACTCGTGGTTTTACTGAAGATAGATCATGTATCTGTTGCCAAATCTAAAAAGGAACATAATATTTATCATCAGTGATAAGTTGCAGAGCTAAGAAGTTGCTACATGAAGGTCTAACAGTGAAAAGGTACAACAGATCTATATACAATTAGAAAAGGTATTTGATATGTTTATCTTAAGTAGATCTTTGGTGAATACTTGGGGTATAGCCATGGGAGATCGATATTTTTTTCTTGAGGTATTATTGGTTGTATGGTAGATTATGTATCAGACAGATATATAGGGATACATTGCTACTGTATTGGTTGTTTTTTGTTGGGATACTTCATTGAGCATCTTGTTAAGACATATCCTATGCTATTTGGAGTATGGTTGAGACATAGTGTTATCAATATAGGTTTGGGTTTGCATAAAAAAAAGGGTTTGATATATGGTTAATGTAAGAGTTTCCTATATCACATAAGATGAATGAGACATATGTATGAACATAACACATGGTTGTGTTAGATCTACTTGGATGTTGGATGAATATTATTTTATGTTAGATGAGTCAATTTGTGAGCATATACAGAGAGATCAGACAGTGACTGAGATTTAGAGAGTGGCACAGACAAAGTGACATTGAGAGTGTTATTATACTATCATATATTCCTGCTAATCCTCTATTTGCAACAAGAAAAGAAATGGACATCTGTGATTTGCAGTAAGGAAATGCGAGGACATCCACACGTTGTGGAATAAAGGTTGTGGATCTGCAAGAAATTTTTGAAGAATATTGTTACATGTTGGTACAGGCTTCCAGTGACAGTTATTACAATGAGAATGTTGATTCAGTGATAGTGATAGGTTGTCTACATTTGACATTTATACTTTAGGGAAGTTTGGACGGGGAAAGGATAGGTGGTTGTAGTTACCTTTGGGTTGTAGATAGAGAACATAGGAGGTTGTAGCCTCCTTCTGGTTGCAGAAAGAGAAATGGGGAGTTGGAGCTTCCCTCAGGGAGTGGTTGTAGCCTAAAAATATAGGGCGTTGAAGCCTCCTCCTAGTTGGATCTCAAAAACAAAGGAAGTTGGTGCTTCGAATGAATGTACTTCTTAAATACATATAAGAAAAAGAATTTTGTGGTTTTCTCCCACACTAGGTTTCCACATAAAAACATTGGTGTACTTTGTATGTGTATGATTGCTCATTGTTCATGGTTTATTTAGTCTCCACTTGTTTAATGATATTAATAAACCGATCATAAATATATATATATATATATATATATATATTGTGGTTAAAAAGGATTAAAAAACACTAATACTGATTCACCTCCCTCCCAATAATCCAACAAGGTTCTGTAAAAACTTCCATAAGAAGGTGTTCTCCTTGTAGTGTAAAATATTTTTTTTTTAAATTATATAAAGTTTTGAGTAGGAAAATTTAATCTATACAAAGTTTAGGGTTAAATGACCTATGATGTGATGGATATATCATTTATGCATATCTAAGAATGTGATACATCATTTCAAATTGCATTTATTATAAAAAAAAAATCCATTTACAATTTTTAATTAAGTTTATACCCATGAGAGGATTTTGTGGTTTCATTTGTACCCAATAGTTAACATTTATGCTTAGTGGGTGTTTTTGTACCCTATAGTTTTAAGTCCTAATCTATGCCCAACATTTATTACAAAGTTGTATTTTTTAGCATTTTTATAAGCCAACAAAAATATAATGGATAAAAGTGACCTATTTTCACTCGAAATTGATCATTTTTAGCTACAAATGGAGGATTAGAGAGATATCCATGCATGGACTATGACCTCTCAATATTCTTATACTTTGAAGTTATTTATGGACATAATTATGTGCCCTCATATTGAAGAACATCCTATAATGAATTTATTTGAAGATACCTTTCATAACCGATGAAAAATAAAAAAAGAATCCATAATAGAAGTGGTATAGCAAATATTAATATCTCTTGAGCAACATAATCTTCTCTATAGGGAAGACTGAAAAAATATTGTTCCCTTGTCCAGAAAGCATTAGTATGATCTGATGTACAGTCTTTTTCTATCTTTTCTTTAACATCCTTAATTGCATCTAATCCATGTCTTTCTGCATTGTTTATTATCTTCTGGATCCGGACTAATTTCTCAGCATTATCTTGTATCTGCGGGAGAGATTTCTTTACTGCAATCTTTGATTCATAGGAGGACTTACTAGGGACTGTTATAGATTTTCCCAAAATTGTAATTTGTATAGAATTACTTCCTATTGTAAATGGCAAACATCTATTTACAAAATCTTGTCCAAGAAAGATATCTGCTCCAGTTTCGAAGAAATAGAGATTGACAACTACCTTGGCTCCTTGTATGATGATTGGAAAGTCAGGGGCAAAAGACTGAATTCTGATCTCAGTCTTATTCACTACTCTGAAAGCAATGTCAATAGGCTACCAGTAATAGGATGGTATTGCTCCATATTTTGCACATGAGTTCATAGCACCTGTATCAAGTTGTGCATCCAATGTATACTGCAGATATCCTGAGACTTTTATATCCACAAAAATTACTAGTCTATCTTCAAAACCATTAATTTGTCTAGACTCACTAGTCTCAATTTCTATGTCATGACCAAACATTTCTCTTTGCCATTGTTCATCTCTTTTATTTCTGAGAAATTTTAGTTCTCCCTTTTCTCTTTTGATATTTTTTCATAGCTCGGCCATTACATTTTCTTTTTCTTTTATTGATTCTTCTAGATGTTGGATAGTTTTGTCTAGAGAATCTTCTTCTTGTTATTCTTCTCTTATTTTTTTCAGAGATTTCTCTACCTTCTCGCCTTTAGGTTTAGATGAAGTGAAATCATAATCTTTTGGTGTGTAATCCTGAATATTCACCACGCTTGGCTACTGGTGTCTGGCAATTTGAGAAGAGAGAAGAGCAATCTGAGCTTGGTATCTTTTGGAGAGTTGAAACTTTCCAGGGGTTAACATATGCAGTTTTTGTTCTAAGACAAACCTCTGATGAAGAAGAGAGGGGAGGTCTGAAAATGTTGACATCATTTTAATGTCCAGAAAATTCATAGTATTGGTGATTTGTGATTGATCAGTATCAGACTAGTAGTCAACAGTGGGAGTATCATATTCATCAGACTTAGTTAGTGATAGAAATTCACCATCTGAACGTTCAAAAACCATTTCCCATTCGGCATGATCATATCTTGTTTGGAAGAGATCCATTATCTTCGTTTGAAATTTGGTTTTCTGACATAGAGGACACTGAGAAGCCCAATGGCCAGGCTTTTTACAGATAAAGAAAGTGGTTTTTCTTGCTTGAGTTGGTCTTGACCTACGTTTAAAATAGGCTTTTCTAGGTCGTTTGGTGTTTTTACTAAATCTTCTAGGAATTTTTTTTTTAAAAGAACTGGATTTGTTTTTCCTAGAGCATTTAAAACAACCACAATCTCTCTTACATGAGTCTTTCTTTTTATTTTTTTTCTGACAACCAAAGTGATATGTTTAAGCAAAAGTATCATAGATACTTGAGTCAAACCCTAATTTCTTTTGAACAGATTTGTTTGTCTGCCTTCTTAGACATTCTTTCTGTAGGGCTGTGACTATATGTTCATGTAATCCTACTAAAGAAAGTTATTCTATACTGATTTCCATGGTTTCTAGTCTTTCTCTAACAAGATCAGGAATTTTTCTAGGCATGGCAGAAAGATATTTTCTTAGATATGCCACATTGTCTGGATTAGAAGCTTTGTATAAAATATCCTACATAGTACATAAAAATTCTGGTAACTGAGAGACATGACTCGTTGATTCATAAAAAAATCTGCATAATGTTCAGAATCTATTTTAGTGCTACCATAGAATTCATGTACTACTGCTTTGATAAGCTCTTCGATTGGATTATCATGGTTCATTATTCTCAGCTTATCAGCTTCATTGAATCTATCCCACCAGAGTCCTAGGTTTCCAATGAATCCCCAAGTTAGTCTCAGGGCTAACTCATTCTAGGCAATTTTGTTTCGAAATATCATCTTTTGAGTTTTTTCGCAAGCCTGCCATTTCTGAAATATGATCATCATCTCATTACGAGATCTGCAATTCAAATTAGACACAAGGGCTGGTTCTATGTTTTCTTTGCTGAAAGAAGCATGTTCAGAAGAATTTGTTGGATCAAATGGGACCTTTTTACTGGAACCATATTTAGCATTGCACCACTTTTCCCATGCAGATTGGAAAGGATTTCCTCCTGCATCATCATCAGTAGATCTAGGTGCATTAGTTGTTGAGCTTCCATCTTCATCTATCCCTTTTATGAAAGTGACTTGAGGAATAGTCTTTTGATGTTCAGATTTAACTTCTTCTTCTAAGGAAGAGAATTGTGATTTGACTAAGTCTATCTTTTCTTGTGCTATCAAGACAACTTGAGCTATCCTTGAAAGAACATGATTAGTCATTTCTGTAGCTAGTTGATTCAGAGTCAAATATTTATGATCTTTGGTAGAGGTAGAAACTGTTCCAAACCATTTGTAAGAAGCTTGTTTTTCTAGCTTATCATATTTGATAGGAGATGAAGGGGCTTTCTCCTTATGATAGGATTCTTTCAGACTATGTATTGCAGTCTCAATAGTATCCAATTTCTCTAGAATCTGTACAAGTTGAGATTTGAGAGTCTCTTGCTTTTGTTCAAGATTATCAATCTTAGAATGTAAACCATTCATGTGTGATTTGGTCTGTATGATGTCTTGCGCCATATCATCCAGATTTTGAGCAAGACAGATAGATTGATAATTTGCATAATTTTGTAACCTCACAACATCTTGAGATTTCTCAGCATCTGCTTTTCTATATTGAATAAAGTCTATGTCTGCTACTAAGTTATTCTTGAAAGAGGGAGTGTGATTCCTAGGTCCAAGACTTCTTTGAGGAAGTGTGGAAGAATTGTCTTTGTCTCCTCTAGGAAAAGTATAGTTAATCATCTTGATAAGAGGGATTATGACTTCTTGACATTCAGAACAATTAGAATGTTGTCCATTATGTTCAACTTTGGACTGATAGGTTCTGAAGTTTTTATGAGCAGATGGAATATGCTTCAAAGGAGGTTTACCTGAAGACTTTTCTTGAGAAGGGATGCCCTTTTGGAAAAAATAACAGTTCTTTGAACCCTTTTGGTGAAACAACAAATGATCATATAATTTGGATCTACTGGAGTCTGGTTTATATACAGGGGTTCTTCTAGGATATGAATCTAAAGTACTTGTGGTTTCTTTACTGCAATATATTAGCCTTCAAATTATCCTATGTACCATGGGGATTTTCCCATTTATTATACATATAAATTTAGAGATGGTTCTTAAAAAATTTCCTAGTTTTAATGGTCATTTCATAATATCAGTAAGCCATAATAAGCCATAATAGAAGTGGGAGAGAAAATATTAATATCTCATGACCTTTACATAAGTGGTGGTCACGATCCAATTATGTGTTTTTGTCCAAATATGTAAAATGAGTATATTACACTTTACTGAATACATTTTTCTATTATTATATATGGTTTTACACTTTATAAAAAAATTCAATATTTTACAAGATTGTATAAAATAGTAATAAATTAGCAAAAAAATTATATATGCATATAGCCTTACAATTTTCTATTACTCTAATAACTATTATATTTAATGGAGAATGTAAGATGATTGATGAAAATGCAATGGGTATAAAGAACAACATTATTAGTGGAGGCTTGTTTGTGAAATTGGGTTGTGCTAGTGTTGAAGGAGTAAGAGTTGTTTGTGGAATTGGGTTGTGGTAGTGTAGAAGCAAAGAGAGCTCACAGAACATGCTTTGGGATGAATATTTTGAAGGTTAATTTCTATTATTCATATACTCATTTGAAGGGGTTGTGTTATAAGTAATGTAATGTATTGAATGTGTAATACATAAAAATAAAATTTCAGGAAAGTAATATTGATTTACTTTAGATAAGTTTTTCACAACTTAGTTTGAGGGATACTAATTTTTTTGTTAGTTGATAGGTTCTTATAGAGTATATATATATATATATATATATATATATATATATATATGTATGTATATATATATAAAGAGATGTGGAATTCCTTTTGTATTAAAAATGAAGTTGACATGTGGTATATATATAAATTTATCTTAAATCTTCATCTATCATGTATACAAAGAAATTAATTCTCTAAAAGTGAAAACATTTTTAGAATAAAAATAATTAAAGAAAAGTTTCTAGATTTGATCCCTCTCAACTAGATATGAATCTACATTTGTTACTTGCAAAATGATATTTTCCCCTTGCCTAAGTTCCATTGTCTTTAAGTCAAAATCATTATCCATGTCATGTTGATAATGTTGGAATTTTGTATTTATATTTTCCTAAATAATACATATAATTTATTCACAAAAACTTTATAGTTAGATGATAACTTAGGTGAAATTTCATGTTGTTTTTTATAAACCTTGTATTTTATGTTAATAAAATTTTAATTTGTAGAAACATTTAAAAACAATTATAATTTAAGGTGTAAAAATTCAATATAAATTTACTAAGAATATGTACTTTTATGGCTTTTGTTGTAAGCAGTAAAGATGGAGAGTGGAAAAGGACTTTATTTAAGGCCACCACCAAATATATATAGTTGAATATATAAAGATATTGCAACCGGATTTGGCTACTAACATGCCAATGAGAAGATGTTGATCATGTGAGAATTGTGGGGCACCGCAACTCTCCTAACCCTTGTCACACTGTGCAGTTGCAGTCGACAAATCAAAGTTCTTCATAAATAGCTTATGGCATAATATAAATTTGTCAATCTCAACTCAAGGCATGGCGGAGTCACTCGCTGTGGCATAATAAGACTTCAAATCCATTGGTAGTAGAATAAGAGTTCAAATCCATAAACCAGATAAATTGAAGGCATGGCGGAGTCACTCTCTGCGACATAATAAGACTTCAAATCCATTGGTAGTAGAATAAGAGTTCAAATCCATAAACCAGATTAATTAATTTCAAAGTTGAAGGGAAAAAATAGTGTTGTTGTAAATAACGATAACCTGTAAGATGAGGAAGAGAAATAGTGTAGTTCAGAGGCATCAGAGTGAGTATAGGTGCTAATGAAGACCATGTGAGACAAAGTTAAAGTGTTGTAACCTTTTCTGTTTTGTAATTTGTGAAGTTTTGTAATGTAAGTATTAAAATGAGTGTTAGAGATAATGCTTCATACTACAGACTCCAACAAATCCTCAAACTAATCCCTAAAGTGTAGTATGTAGTATTAATGAAGCATTATCTCTAACACCCCTTTTAATTATTACATTACAAAACAGAAAAAGTTACAACACTTTAACATTGTCTGAAATGGTCTTCATAAGCCCATATACTCACTCTGATTATTTCTGCTATTAGTCAGTCTAAATACTGAATGTCCTCAAAATTCGATCAATCAAAATGACCTTCTTCACAAATACAATATTACATACATAAAATAACTTGTAGCTTTTGATCTTGAAGCACTGAAGAACAACAAGACCCATCAACATATAATAGATTATGCATAACCAACTATAAGGTGTTCTTATGACACCATCAAGAACCACTGATTTGAGTTATGTTATTTTGTAAAATTAATTGGTTCTTCATTTGTGTAAATTCTAACCTTGTACAATATCTACTGCAAACTAATACTAAAAAAAGAATAGAAAAGATACAATGGCAAATACAAAAATTACACAGAGATTTTTCACCTGGAAACCCAAACCGGGAAAACCAACATATATTATATTGATACACTTGTGTTACATTGTTTACAATACAATATACATATNGGAAATAGAAAACCATCGGCAAAAACCATGTGCCGAAAACCACCTAATATCATGTGGTCCCGGAAATATGTCGGCCCGGCGATAATATGTCGGCAATATGTCGGCCCGAAACCGGTGAAAATATGTCGGCCCAAAAAAATTTTCTCGGGGGCGCTGCCCCCGAAACCCCGCGCGGGGGGCTCCGCCCCCCTGCGCGCCCGGCGCAGGCGCTCAGACACTACTGCTCGTGCAAAGAATATAACACATACCCAACATTCTCCCACTTGTTGTTTTCTTTGCACACAGGGGGTTACAGGGTTACATAGTCAACAATCCAGGGCAACAATGC
>ML779798.1:268901-292426 GCA_009831015.1 Picea engelmannii
CCTGGATTAGTCCAAAACCCTAATTCCTTAACCGGAAATAGAAAACCATCGGCAAAAACCATGTGCCGAAAACCACCTAATATCATGTGGTCCCGGAAATATGTCGTCCCAGAAATATGTCGGCCCGGTGATAATATGTCGGCAATATGTCAGCCCGAAACCGGCGAAAATATGTCGGCCCAAAAAAAAATTCTCGGGGCCGCTGCCCCCGAACCCCCGCGCGAGGGGCTCCGCCCCCCTGCACCCCCCTACGCGCCCGGCGTAGGCGCTCAAGCACTACTGCTCGTGCAAAGAATATAACACATACCCAACAATTTGAACTTTTCACACTAAATAAAAAAACTCAAGCTGCATGCCAACTTCTGCTCCTTGCACCAATATATGAAGATGACATTTCCCACGCAAGACCTAGCAATTGAATGCATCAACTTTAGCGATTTGGATAGTGGCGATTTCTATTCATTCCTACTTTCAACGACAACAAAGTCGAGCTCCAAATTTTGATGCAGATCAAATCCAATGCAGCAAACACATCCATACGGGATCATCTCTGCACAAATCTAAACATAGATTTCAAATTCACAGGCCAGTGTTCTTAATCAACACTCCTCTGCTCTATTCAACGATCTATTCTTTATATATTCATGACGGCGATACGCCTGCTACCTCTCAACCCGTAGGTCGGGCAGTCTGTATGCTCACAGGATCTTTCCGTTCACATGGCCCGAAGAACTCCAAACGGTTCTTCTATTTCCCTGTCGGGAAATCTGCACCCACAGTAATCCTCATGGGATCCCCCTTCTTTACAATCGGAAGATCGGACTTCACGACTTTGCGAATCCAATGGTCGAGCGTTGGTCTCACGAATCCCCGAAACTTGAAAACAGTCAACGCTGACCTTTTTCCTATCGGGATTTTCCCTATCGCGGTTTCGGCACCCACGATGTTGAGTAACTTGGTCCCCCGACTCTCGAATCCCGATATGCCGAAACTCCAATACACACGCGTGAGTTTGACCTTTCAACACCTTCACTCCATCAGCATTTCGGAGTTTGCAATATCGCGAATCTTGATGTTGTTGTTTCGGGACTTCTCGCCAAGAAACTCCAAAATGGTGTGCCACCTGTCCACTCCACTAACTCCTCTGTGGCCCCACAAATCCTCTTAGCTTTCGGGATATCGCATTTCATGATTTCGCGATTTCTGTTGCAATGTTTATGGAGTTCAACCTACGAAACCCCGATATGCGAATCCACGCGTAAATCCAACGGTCCTCGTGACTTGGATCTACGGTCCTGCCCCTCCTGATCTTTGAACCCTTTGACGCTTTCACTATAACTCCCCTGCTCCTTCCTAAGATCTGACGGCTCACGGAACTTCGCAAATTCTCCTCAGAGAATTTCGATCGTTCGTTCCTTTCCTCTGAAAATAACTAAGTGTTCCTTCACGAACTTGTCCACCTACGATGCAAACTTACGATGCCTTCACGAATTATTCATGCACAAGTTCCTTGTGCTTCCACTGTGATGATTTCTCGAAGGTCCTATACCTCCTAAGCTTTCCCTCAGCGTTGAGTCTTAAAGACGAATCTTGTGCACACTCCTTGCGGCAACCTTCAAAAACTTCTAAGTGTTGAATCCTTTCAACCCTGCGCACACCTGCAACAACAGTCTCTCGATGCTTTACTCAGGTCCACAACTATGAGATTTTCCTCGACCTGCGCACTCCTTGCACGGCTCTTGCACCTTTCTGCACTTCTAAATGGGAACAAAAGTTTACCCTATCTGAACCCTTTGTCAATGCACTCCTTGTGAACACTTTAACTGCACTCCTTGCAGAAATCCTTGTTTAGATAGAGAAACAATTGAAACTCATTCCTACTTCCTTTCAGACTTCAAACTCAAACATGAAATCATATACACAGCATATAAAGCAAATGTATAATAGGAAGCAAACATTCACGAGCATATCATTAAACATCAATACACAGAGAACCAACACAAAACCATGAATTTGAATCAACCTCTTTCTATTAATTCAAATATCTGTACATGGGTGTTCTGACACAGCTCTTTGCATGCTCTTGCTCCAATGCTTCTAACTATCTTACAATACACAATGAGGGCATCTATATCCCATTTCCCTCTTGCGCTCTCAAGCAGTCTAATCTAGAATTAAATTCTATCTACCTGCATTAACTACTTTAAATGACTTCTACCTACTAAGGATGAGAGAAATAACTAAAGGTCTGTTTATAATTATACAAATGTGATTCTTCTTAATGGCTCATTTAATATCACGCAATAACTTCAAAGAAATTTTAAAATTTGTGATGGCGCTTGTCCAACTGTCTCTTTCTTCCACGCTGGCTCGCTTGATGTTGGCGATGTTCCTGCATCATACTCCCTCGCTTGAAAAATTTCATGGGCTCCTGTCCATGAGCTCATGCATGGTTTGTCCATGCCTTTGTATCTCTGCTTCAATCTCCCAACTAGCATCTTCAACTGGATGGTTCTTCCATTTGACCAGATACTCAAAGTATTGTTTCTGCTTGGTCCTCTTGCCCACTCTTTTGTCCAGTATGCACTCCATCTGTGGCTTTTCTGCAACTGGCATCTGCTTTTTCCACTAGATCATTGGCTGATCACCTCCAATCTATGTTTCCCCATCTCTATATGGGTATAAATCTGAGATATTGAATATCGGAGAAATTTTGATCCCATCGGGTAATTCAATCTCATAAGAATTCGCCCGAAATTTCTTCAAGACCCTACATGGCCCGATTCTCTTCATCTTCAGCTTGTTATATGTTCCTCTAGGGAACCTTTCCTTTCTCAAATGTGCTAGAATCAAGTCACCAACCTCAAACTAAAGTTGTCTTCTATGCTGATTTTCTCTACGCTTGTATTCCTGGCTTGAATTCTGCAGTCGCTCCTTCACCTGGCTGTGATGTTATTTCATCGCCTATACAAATTCTCCTGCACCAGAAGTCCTAGTCACAGTCTGTTCTGAATCTCTCAGTTCATAAATTCCCCTCGGTTGCATGCCATAGACAATCTAAAATGGACTCTGCCCTGTGCTTCTGTTAACCGAGTAGTTTTAAGAAAATTCTGCCTGTGGTAATATGTGGTCCCATTGGCTGTAGTGTTCTATCACCAAGCTTCTCAGCAAGTCTCCCAGACTTATGTTTACCACTTCTGTCTGTCCATCCGTCTGAGGATGATAATCCAAACTAAATGACAAGTTAGTTCCCAACTTCTTCCATAAGGTCCTCCAAAAATTCCCTATGAACTTTGTATCTCGATCCGAAACTATACATTTTGACAACCCATGAAGTCGAATGACCTCTTTGAAAAACAGATTCGCAATGTGAGTTGCATCATTGGTTTTCTGACATGGAATAAAGTGTTCCATCTTGGAAAATCTATCCACCACCACAAAGATTGAATCAAAACCTCTTTGTGTTCTAGGCAACCCCAATACAAAATCCATGCTAACTGCATCCCATGGCCTCTCTGGTATGGGCAATGGTTGATAAAATCCCGCATTCTGCCTTCTTCCCTTCTAATGCTGGAAAATTCAGCATCTGTCCACAAATATCTTAACATCTGCTCGCATTCCCGGCCAATAATATAACTGATTCAAATTTGTGAACGTCTTGTCGTGACCAAAGTGTCCTGCCAATCCTCCACTGTGTTTCTCCTTTAGCAAATTTTCCCTCATGGAGCATTTCGGAATGCACAGTTGATTGCCTCTGAACAACAATCCTTCTTGGATCATGTATTCTATCCATTTTCTTTGGTATCTGAGAATTGGATTCTCAGCTTCTTCATACGCCTCCTTAAAATCTGGATCACCTGCGTACATGTTCCTGAGATCATCAAAACCCAACGTTTTGACTCAGAACTCCTGCAACAACAAACATTTCCTGCTCAAAGCATCAACAACTTTGTCAGCAGTACCAGAAATGTGTTTGATCACAAAAGTGAAATTCTGCATATACTCAACCCATTTGACATGTTTCTAATTCAACTTCTCCTGTTGAGTCACAAACTACAATGCATGGTTTCCACTGTACAATAAAAACTCTTTTGGGATCAAGTAATGCCTCAATTTCTTCAATGCTTGAATAATAGCATAGAACTCCTTATCGTAAGTGGAGTATTTCAATTTCGCTTCATTTAGTTTCTCACTGAAGTATGCTATTGGCATGTCTTCCTGACTCAAGACTGCCCTGATTGCAAATCCACTTGCATCACATTTCACCTGAAATGTTTTTCGGAAATCCGACAACACCAAAACTGGTTGTTCCGTAATCTTCGTCTTCAACAGATTAAAACTTTTCTCAGCCTCTTCTATCTAGTGAAAAGACTTGTGTCTTTTCTTCACTGTATCCATCATCGTTGCGCTAATTCCACTGAAATTCTTAATGAACTTCCGGTAGAAACTAGCCAATCCGTGAAAATGTTTCACCTTGAAAACATTCTTCGGTGATGGCCAATTCTTGATCACTTCCACCTTATCTGGATCCATCCTTAACTCATTTTCTGAAATAACAAATCCCAAGTAAATGAGCTTTGTCTTCATGAATGAGGACTTCTTCATGTTTATCAACAACTTCTCTTGCTGTAGTTTATGCATCACTGTAGCCAAATGCTTCAGATGCTCTGCCACTGTTTTACTGAAAACCAGTATGTCATCCAAATACACAATGACAAATTTTTTGATGAAATCCCTCATGACTTTATTCATCAACCTCATGAAGGTACTTGGCACATTTGTTAAGACAGATGGCATAACAAGCCATTCATACAACCCTTCATTGGTTTTGAATGCTATCTTCCACTCACCACCTTCTCTCATGCGGATCTGATGATAACCGCTTTTCAAATCAATCTTTGAAAAATACTTTGATCTACTCAAGAAATCCATCAGATCATCCATCCTCGGCAATGGAAATCTATACCTGATGGTTATTTTCTTAATCGCCCTTGAATCAGTACACATTCTCCAGCCTCCATATTTCTTCGGACTGAGTACTGTTGGAATAGAACATGGACTCAAGCTTTCCCTGACCAAACCTTTGTCCAACAAATCCTAGGCTTGCCTTCTAACCTCCTCATTCTCTTGCGACATCAATCTGTACGCGGCTTTATTTGGAAAACTGGCTCTTGGTATGAGATCAATATGATGACTCACACTTCTGATCGGTGGCAACGAACGAGGTAATTCGTCCACTATGATGTTAGCGAACTCTTCCAACAGTTCCTGAACTTCTTATGGTAAATCATCCACTCTCGTGCTAGTCAAAACAATCTTCGGTTTTCTGACCACAATGAACTATGGATCCTCTTTCTTCTTAACCTATGTAAGAAGTTCCTTCCCACTCATGAGGAGTACAGTGTTGCTTACTTCTGGTTTCACCTCCTTATCCTTAATTGGAAGCAACATGTGTGTCCTCCCTTTCTTCTCTAGGGTGTATGTGTTCATTCTCCCATCATGAATCACATTCCTGTCATATTGCCATGGTCTACCCAGCAATAGATGAAAAACATCCATAGAAATGACATCACACAAGATTTTATCATTATATCCTCCTATCTTGAACTCAACTAAACATTGTTTAGTGACAGTTACCTGGTGTCCTTTCTGTAGCCACGAAACTCTATATGGGCTTGGATGATCAGTCATCTCCAGCTCCAACTTCTCTACCATCTTTGTAGAAACGAGATTATCCGTGCTACCACTGTCTACAATGACCTTTCATACCCTGTCCTTGGTTTTGCAAGCAGTCCTAAAAATTCTGGTCCTTTGGACTGAACTTTCCACCTCCTTCTCTGGTGTCAAAAGGACTTTCCGCATCATCAACGATCTTCCACCTTCAACGTCTTCTGCCTCAACATCCCGCCTATGTTCTTCGGCGATGTGAACTTCTCCACCCTCTTTCTTTTTATATGGACACTCGTAAGACTTGTGCCCATTCTTTCCACATGTGAAGCATGTAATTACTCCACCTATTCCTCTTCCTCTACCTCTAGTACGAGGAAAAGTGTTATTATCAGCATAATCTCCTCTCTGCTTAGTATGTTGCCCTCTCTGTGAGGTTCCACCTCTCTCAGTTATAGTCTGAGGTTTCTTCCAGTACTCCTTAGGCTTCTGATATTTTTCCTGGGCAACCGACTTTCCTCTGGGCTGGCTTCTGCCTCTGCCCCTCTGACTCTGCTTTCGGCTCAACTTCTCTTCTGCTTTCAGAGCCATATGATAAGCATCTTCCACCGTTCAGATGGTTACCATGCTCATCTCATCTCGGATATCATATCTCAATCCATTCATGTATCTGGCAACTTTTTCATCATCGCCCGATGACCTGCCCTGATGTTCAGCTTGTAGAATTCTTCACTGTATTCTTTCACTGTCATCAGCTTCTGTCTCAGGTTCTGCATTCTCCTAAACAAATAAATTTGATAATCTCTGAGAATGAATTTCACCTTCATCTTCGCGATCATTCTGTCCCAGCTCTTGATATTTTGCTTACCTTTGTAGTGTCTGTCATCTTGTAGTTCATCCCACCACAATTCTGCATGTCCCTTTAATCTAGTGACAGCATGCTTGACCTTCTTGTCTTCTTCGACATCTTCATAGTCGAAGTATGTGTCTAGAGCTCTAATCCAGTCTAGAATCTCCTCTGCATCCAAGTTTCCCTCATAAACTGGAATGTCCATCTTTGCTCTTGCACCCATCCTTGCAATAGCTCTGATCAAATGCTCGTTTGATGCATCTTTAGCTGCAACTTCTTCTTCTCATTCAGCCTCAATCTCACTCTCGGAATCACTAAGATCCCCCGCACCGACTGTGCTTCTTTGAGCTGTCTCCATGTCTTCGAGTCTAGCTCGTAGATCACGCATCTCTCTCTCCATAACTGGAACTGTCATCTGCCTGCCTCTTCTTCTCGTCATTTCCTATCCTTTGGATCGGGTGATGGCATGTCCCTTCTCCTTGGCGGCATGGTGAATTCTTTTCCTCTACTACAGAAAGCAAAGAATCTTTTTGTGCTCTGATACCAAACTGACGTGTATCAGAGTGCTATTTACCTCTTATGCCTCCCTCGCCTGAAATATACAAGAAAGAATCAATCTCTGATATCAAATTGACAACGATACAACCGCTACCTCTCAACCCGCAGGTCGGGTGGTCCGCGCACTCACAGGATCTTTCCATTCACAAGGCCCGAAGAACTCCAAACAGTTCTTCTATTTCCCTGTCGGGAAATCTGCACCCACAATAATCCTCATGGGATCCCCCTTCTTTACAATCGGGAGATCGGACTTCACGACTTCGCGAATCCAATGGTCGAGCGTTAGTCTCACGAATCCTCGAAACCGGACAATAGTCAACGCTGACCTTTTTCCTATCGATATTTTCCCTATCGCGGTTTCGACACCCGCGATGTCGAGTAACTTGGTCCCCCAACTCTCGAATCTTGATATGCCGAAACTTCGATACACACAGGCGAGTTTGACCTTTCAACGCCTTCACTCCATCAACGTTTCAGAGTTCGCAATATCGCGAATCCTGATGTTGTTTTTTCAGGACTTCTCGCAACGAAACTCCGAAATGGTGTGCCACACCTGTCCACTCCATTGACTCCTCTGTGGCCCCACATATCCTCTTAGCTTTCAGAATATCGCGTTTCGTCATTTCATGATTCTCGTTGCAATGTTTACAGAGTTCAACCTACGAAACCCCGATATGCGAATCCACGCGTAAATCCAATGGTCCTCGTGACTTGGATCTACGGTCCTGCCCCTCTTGAGCTTTGAACCCTTTGACGCTTTCGCTGTAACTCCCCTACTCCTTCTTGAGATCTGACGGCTCACAGAACTTCTCAAATTCTCCTCAGAGAATTCTGACCATTCGTTCCTTTCCTCTGAAAATAACTAAGTGTTCCTTCACGAACTTGTCCACCTACGACGCAAAATTACGACGCCTTCACGAATTTTTCACGCACAAGTTCCTTATGCTTCCACTGTGACGATTTCTCGAAGGTCCTATACCTCCTGAGCTTTCCCTCAGCGTCGAGTCTTAAAGACGAATCTTGCACGCACTCCTTGTGGCAACCTTCAAACACTTCTAAGTGTTGAATCCTTTCGACCCTGTGCACACCTACAACAACAGTCTCTCGATGCTTTACTCAGGTCCACAACTCTAAGATTTTCCTTGACCTGCACAATCCTTGTATGGCTTTTGCGCCTGTCTGCACTTCTGAATGGGAACAAAAGTTTACCCTATCTGAACCCTTTGTCAACGCACTCCTTGCGGACACTTCAATCGCACTCCTTGCAGGAGTCCTTGTTCAAATAGAGAAACAATTGAAACTCATTCCTACTTCCTTTCACACTTCAAACTCAAACATGAAATCATATACACAACATATAAATAAAATATATAAAAGGAAGCAAACATTCACGAGCATATCATTCAGCATCAATACACAGAGAACCAACAGAAAACCATGAATTTGAATCAACCTCTTTCTATTAATTCAAATATATGTACATGGGTGTTCTTACACAGCTCTATGCATGCTCTTGCTCCAATGCTTCTAACTATCTTACAATACACAATGAGGGCGTCTATATCCCGTTTCCCTCTTGTGCTCTCAAGCAGTCTAATCTAGAATTAAATTCTATCTACCTGCATTAACTACTTTAAATGCCTTCTACCTACTAAGGATGAGAGTAATCGCTCAAGGTCCATTTACCATTATACAAGTGCGCTTCTTCTTAATGGCTCATTTAAGATCGTGCAATAACTTCAATGAAATTTCAAAATTTGTGCTGGCGCTTGTCCAGCTGTCTCTTTCTTCCGCGTTGGCTCGCTTAATGTTGGCGATGCTCCTGCATCACTTCACAAAAGAGAAAAAATAGTACACAGGTAGTGATCCTCTCTGACAGCAAATTCCTTATACACATCGATCTTCACAACAATAGGCAGATATCAAATCTTTATGCACAACTTCCTTATTCGTTGGTCAGTCCTTCAAAAAATTTGGATTAAATCGCATTCACAGATAAAGAAGGTGACTCCTCCACACACATCTGTGTGGTTCTCCATTGTGTAAAGACAGTAGCTTTACGTCTAATTCGTGGCGGATTTGGGCACACGAGTTAATTGGAAAACACACAATAAAATAACAACCACACTTACCACTCTTTCTACATGCCAAAATTCACTCAAATGACACGTCTATGTTAACCTGTGTACAGCTAAACGACTTTCACATCTTACTGGCTCTCCCCGAGGGAGTTAAGCCAGTGTAGCCTCTGATACCAAATTGAGAATATGGAGAGCAGCCATATCACATAAACACACAAATGATAATTTATATTGTACACTTACATTCAAATACATTAGGTATATATAATTGGAATGAGATTTAACTGATTCTAAATATGGGTAAAAGAGTTGAAAGAATATCTCAACAAATTCCAACAAATCTTCAAAAACTAATCCCCAAACTATAGTATGCAACATTAATGAGGCATTATCTTTAATAATCTTAACAAAATTTAAAAATCTATCTGTTAACAAAAATTTTAAAAAAAATCAACACTGAAATCCAAATTAATAAGCCGTGAACATAAATCAAATGCAAAATAACTAAATTGAGAAGAAGAGTTAATCTAGAATAAAACTTCAGATCCATCCATACGAAACATTTTGAAGAATTAGCAGAAACAGATTATTAGGCGCAAACCAAAAGATAATTTTTTATTCAACGTAACCCAAACTGATAGTGAGTCAATGTAAATCAAATGCAAAAGATTTCAAATCCATAATAAGAATTCAAATCTATCAATTAGATAAATCAATTTCAAATTCAAAAATGGATGAACAAACTGTAGTTTCAAAATAAACCTAATTTATTAATGTAATATTGTGGAGAAATCCATAAACTAATTTTAAATTTTAAATTAATAAAAAATCAATTTATTAGTTAAAATTTTTGAATTAAGAAAAATGGTTAGTAAAAATTTGTAATTGTTTTTAGATATTTTAATTTTTAAATGTTTTAATGAATTACATCCTCAAAAACTTTATTACATTCAAATTATACAATCTCAATAATTTATATATTGATATAATGAGAAAGATAATTATTCAGAAGTTTTGATAAATTTTGAAAACAAAACAATTCTTATAAGTAGGTGGGGTAAGTGGATTACCAATTCTTCATGTATTAAAAGTATTACGCCCTATGAAAAATTAGGCAACAATTTTAATGAATTTTTCCTCGGAAAATATAGACAAAGAAGACATGCCAATTAGACTCTTCTTTTAACGGAACGAATCTGGCGGAATATGTAGACCAATAAAATAATCATCGTATTCCAAGTGGTGACAAATAAGAATCTCATTACAAACACTTCATTACGGCTTCTCGTAAAATTAGAGATCAATTTTAAGGAATTTTTGATATCATAATGGAGACAAACAAGACAAGACAATTAGACTTTCTTTTAACGCAGTTAATCTGAATTGTGGTGGAAGCTTTCTGGTAAAATTACAATTTTGATGGAATTTTTATATCAAGATGGAGACAGACTAGACAAGACAATTAGACACTTCTTTTAACGGAGCGAATCTAGTAGATATTATGAATTTTAAACTTTTCTTATTGGTTTGGAGAGTTTCATTTTGTATGGCTATTTAGATTAGAAATTTTTTGATAGCTTAAAAAGACATATAAAATTCAGTCATATTAAAGATTTATAGCTAGACAAAGAATAACTTAAATGCTTTTATAAAACATAGAATATCAATATTTCATATATCTAAAACATTAGTACGTCTAGTAGAATTAAACTAAATTTTTATAACCAAACATACACTCCAAATAGAGTTAGACATTCCTAATGGAATTTTTATATCCAAATGTAAACATGAAATTAAAGACAATTACACTTAGCGAAGCTCATAAATATAATAGAGTATATGTAGAGAAATAAAATAATCATTGCTTGAGCATCTTCTTAAACTTTGGAAACTTGGGCATTGCTTGAGCACCATTTTTTTTAATTTAAATTGTGATTTTCATAATCTTATTTATTAGGGAAATTTGATTTTTCTCTAGAAATTTGTGATTAATAAAATTGCAACCTGTAGATTTGGCAACTTTTAGGTGTAAATTTTTTCTAAATTTCTTCCAAAAATGTGGTTGGAATGTGGGGATAATTGAATACACCTTATCCCATGTCTCAAAGAAGTAGCTTAGATGAATACACTTAGATGAACATATTTATTTTTAATTTGTAGATGTATTTCACAAGTTAAATTAACTATTATGAATAGAAAATTACTAATTAAAATTAGAAAAAATAAATTTAATTATAATACATATATTATCATTTTCAAATTTTATTTTATATATAGCATATATCATAATTGTATATAGAGACAAGTGTGTATGTGTCTATTTAGTGTTCAATGTATTTTTCTCTCCTACAAATAATTACCAAAATTATGGGTGGAACCATATTTGAAGAGACATGTCTATGTGATTAGTTAGTGTCCAATTGGTTTTATATGGTTGTGAAAAGACAATGAAAAACAATTCAATTAAGCATATTTTTTAATTAAAATTTAGATGAGTATTTCTCTAGCTTTAGATGTTAATTATCACACTTTGTGAAAAAATCTTATGGATAATTTTACCAAAGGGGACTCAATGACCATAAATTTGATTGGATGGATATATGAAAAAGAAAGGGTTTGAATCAACAAATTGAAATAAATGAGTAAAGTCATTAATCCAAATATGATAGAGAAATGGATATTATCACTCTAAAACTAAAAAACTCTAGAACTAATATTTATCTTCTTGAAACTAATATGTAGTGTTCCCTCTTCCATTTGGAAATGCTATAAGTTCACCATTACAATTAGGCTCAGATAATTTGGTCCTCATTTTAACATTTCATAATTATAACTCAAAATCAAAGTGTTTTAATATAAGGTGAATTAAAATATTATTTAAATAGGATAATAGAGTATTACACATCAACAATGTGTCAAGCACTCTATTGAATCAATGTAATGATACATATAAATATAACAAGCTTTGTTTTAAGATAGACAAACTACCCTGATCATATATCAGTGAATATCTCAATCTCCACTAATCTAAAAACTTGGAACAAACTTTTCTCATAGAAATGAACTCTACCCAAGAAAACAAAAAAACATTAGAAAAAATAATTTCCTCACATATTATTAAGAAAAGTAGAAGTTACAAAACTCTTCTCTTTTCTGCAAAATATCCTCCTCTACAAATTGAATAACCTCTGGATTGGCATAAGTATCTCAATAATGCATACATCACCAAATTTCCAATGTCCATATAAAAGAACAACCATCTACCAGAAAGCATGGGTAATCAGCTCCTGCAACACCTAGTTTAATAGAAACCTCATTCATGTACATGGTTCATTCAACCTATTGATGAACTTCAATGAATGTAGAACTTCACCTCCTAAAATCTAAAATCAATAACATATTCCACCCCTAATATTAAATAACTTTAACTTAGAGGCTACTATATAACTTTAACTTAGAGGCTACTATAGTATACCAACAAGTTATCCAAATGTTCAGGAATAAAGGACAAATGGGTAAGCATATCTATCGAGACATTAAAATTAAACATCCATTTTCAATTTTATTAACATTTTTATATCCAAATGGAGACAAACAACACCAGACAATTAACTCTTCTTTTAAAGCAGTTAATCTGAATTCTGATAGAAGCCTTCTCGTAAAATTAGACATCAATTTTAATGGAAATTTTATATCAAAATGGAGACAACCAAGACAAGACAGTTAGACTCTTCTTTTAACGGACCGAATCTTGTGGAATACGTAGACAAATAAAATAATCATCGTATTCCAAGTAGTGATAAAAAGATATCTCATAAGAAATGTAGACAAAAATAAGATAATTATCGCAGTCCCAGTGGAGACAAGTAACATATGGCAATTACAGGTTCCAAGATTAATGGTGGCATGTAAATAATAGGCAGAGATTGTGCATCTTAAACGTGGGCTATCCGAACCTCATGTGTTTAAAGCATTACGACTTCCAATAATGTGTTTAAAGCATTACGACTTCCAATAGAGTTAAACATCAATTTTAACGAATTTTTATACCCATACCGAGACATAAGATAAGACAGTCTCGACTTCAAATAGAGTTAAGACATTTCTAATGGAATTTTAATATCCAAATGTAGACATGAGATAAAGACAATTACACTGAGCGAAGCTGATAAGCATAATAAAGTATATGTAGACAAATAAAATAATCATTTCACTCCAAGTTGAGAGAAATAAGATATCTCATAAGAAATGTGATACCCAAGTAAGATAATTTTACATTCCAAGTGGAGACAAATATTAATAAAATGGAGAGCAGCTAATGCAACGGATTCACACAATAATGATTTGTATTACATTGAATTTCAATTACAACATATATAGTTGGAGTCAGATCTAACTTATTCTAAATTTAGTTATGGAGGTTGAGAGAATATCTCAACAACTCCAACAAACCAAAACCAACTCCAAATTAATCATTAATTCTAACACTTTCCCTTAATGATTACATTACAAATAAGCCACATATTACAATTCTCAAATCACAACATAGATCTCTGTCTATTCTGGTCTTCATCAGCACTGAAACTCACTCTGTAATCACACGGCTTCCGCTCTTTCTTCTTCCTCTTCTTCAAGATTTCCATTGACACATTTAAAGTCAAAACGCCTCTAACCATCTTTCTTGCACTTGTATACTGGACAATTTGACAACTTGGCTCATTGGGGCTTCCGTGATAAAAGTTGACAATTATTGATGCATTCTATGAACTTGCCTTCATCTATCGGATTTTTGTTTTCGGCTATCCTTCAGTATCTAGAAGAAAAGTTTGGATACTGAATGTACTCAACATTCCTTTACACAAGGTGACTTCCAATAAAAACAATGTACTTGATACTGGGGCTACCAGCTTGCATCAAAATACAAGTTTTTATTTTTACATAAACACTTACACACCAAACTTTAAACTCAGCAAGTAAATGTAACCTGTAATTGTCGATCTTGGAGCACCGAAGTACAACAAGAATCAAGAGTTTACATTTTTTTTTTTCTTAATAAAACTCCACACTTAATAAACACAACAAACTTAACACATAGATCCCTTCAGCGATTTAAGAGACTTAAAACCTCGACATGTGGTTGCGACTGATACATCAACCAATCTGGCAGTAAATATGAAAGAATTTAAAATATGTTGAAGTATCTCCCTGAGTGGAATCCTTACAAGCACGCTGACATATTTCATTAACATCAACTCCACTGAACAACAGTGGATAGTCCCAATGAACCGCAGTTGTAATACTTTATAAAGGGCTTCAAAACTGAACAGAACTCGTCCTCTTTGTGAAGGTTCTCCTTTAGTATGCATCCTTCATGTAGCGGCTACATAACATATACAACAGTAATCAACACAGTAGCGGTGACAATACTTGCGATCTTCACCAGAAATTTGGCTCTATGGTCAAATGACGGGACTCCTCCAACGTCCTCACATGCAGGGATTTCTCCACAAACGCAGTTGACCTCTCAAAGATTGGCGGTTTATGAAAATCAACGGCGATCGATTGATTCTTACATGCAAGAGCTCCTCTCTGATATAAACAGTCGGCTCTGTCCGATGCAGCGATCTCCCAACATCAACAGGAATGATGGCAGCAAATCATCCATAGCTGTTCTATTTCTTGACCGCGGTGCAAGGGTTTGGCAACCTCCAATAGATCATGCACTCTAATTCTCATATTGTGGCCTCCAATTTCAGATCTGAGCAGCAGCGATCTGGTCAAGCGCAGCGATGACTCCTTCACGCTTTACCTCCGTTTGATTTGCTTCGAATCTGGCATCGTTTCTCTTTATATTAGCCACTAAACACATAACACTCTCCACTCTCCTACACTACATATATACAAATTATCAGCTTGCAATCTATCTCATTTTCCAGCCCCTCTCGTGAGAGAGTCAAGGCTGCCCTTGCTCTGATATCATATTAATAAAATGGAGAGCAGCCAATGCAACGGATTCACACAATAATGATTTGTATTACATTGAATCTCAATTACAACATATATATATATATATATATATATAGTTGGAGTCAGATCCAACTTATTCTAAATTTAGTTATGGAGGTTGAGAGAATATCTCAACAACTCCAACAAACCAAAACCAACTCCAAATTAATCATTAATTCTAACAACAAATAAGATATGGAAATTACAGGTCTCTTAATGGAGGTTGATTAATGGTGCGACATAAATAAAAGGCAGAGATCGTGCATATTAAACGTGCGACATTATCACTTCATGTATTAAAAGCAGGACGATCTCTAAAAGAGTTAGATATCAATTTGAAGGAAACTTTTATATCCAAATGGGTACATAGGATAAGACAATCACGATTTCTAATAGAGTTAAATTAGACATTTTAAAGGAATTTTTTATATCTAATTAGAGACAGGAGATAAGAAGATGAGTTGAATGCATCACATAAGAGATAAGAGGACGAGCTGAATACACATCATAAGATTATCAATTTTGAGAGTGTATTAAATGTTTTGTTGGTAGGTGGTTATTGATGTTTTAGAATTTTAAAGAGTGTAGTTTAAACTTTTAAGTTTTTGAATTTTGTTAAGTATTATTATTGGAATTCTTAAATTAGTTATTGACAATTTAATTTTATATTGTTTAAATTGTATTTTGAATGTATAAATCTATTCAACACTTTCAAAACTCTCATAATATTGAACATATATAATCTAATCCATTGAAATCTAATTCCATTCATTTTTTAAATTTCTAATAAAATTTTAAACAAATTTTATTAAAAAAAAATAATCTAGAAAAAATAAAAATATAAAACATCTCTACTACATGATTATTAAAACCTAAGTAGTACACTGTTAAATGAAAACAATGAAACTTACATTTAACAACTCACATTTATATTTCCTCATCGAATATCTCCCCAAACATTGGCAACTTGAACTGACATTTATATTTCCTCATCAAGGATCTCCCCAAACATTGGCAACTTGAACATTGCTCGAATCCCATTTTTTATGGCATCATATGATCATCAACTTTGAGAGTGTATTAAATGCTTTGATGTTAGGTACTTATTGATTGTAAAGAATTTCAAAGAAGTACTTTAAGTGGTCAAAGTGTTAAATGCACACAAGGAATCTAACGATCTTCCCGATCTTTGGCAATTTGAACATTGCTATAATCGCATTTTTTTTTATGGCATCATATGAACATTGCTATAATCGCATTTTTAATGGAGAAGTAGTTGACAAAATAGTCTTACAATTTTCTATTACTCTAAGAACTTTTATATTTAATGGAGAATGTGAGATGATTGAAGAAAATGCAATGGATATAAATAACAACATTATTAGTTGAGACTTGTTTGTCAAATTGGGTTGTCCCTAGTGTTGACGGAGTGAGAGTTGTTTGTGGAATTGGGTTGTGGTAGTGTAGAAGGAGAGAGAGTTCACAAACATGTTTTGAGATGAATATTTTGCAAGTTAATTTCTATTATTCATATACTATATTTTGAGAGTGTTATTGAATAAGTGTACTCATTTGAAGTATTTTTTTGGAATGTGTTATAAGTAATGTAATGTATTGAATGTGTAATACATAAAAGTAAAATTTAAGAAAAGTAATAATGATTTAATTTAGATAAGTTTTTCACAACTTAATTTGAGGGATACTATTTTTTAATAGTTGATAGGTGCTTTCTATATCTTAGTATAGAGAGTCAACATATAGGGTTTATATATATATATATATATATATATATATATATATATATAAAGAGATGTGGAATTCTTTTTGTACTTAAGATGAACTTGACATGTGGCATATATATAAATTTATTTTAAATCTTCATTTATCATGTGTATAAGGAAATCAATTCTTTAAAAGTGAAAACATTTTTAGAATAAAAATAATTGAGGAAAAGTTTATACCTAGAAGGATTTGATCCCTCTCAACTTATGATAGATCTACATTTGTTACTTGCAAAATGATATTTTCCCTTGCCTAAGCTATGTTGTCTTTAAGTGACACTCATTATCCATGTTATGTTGATAATGTTGGAATTTTGTATTTATATTTTCCTAAATAATGCATATAATTTATTCATAAAAACTTTATAGTTAGATGGATCTATAGTTATATGGATCTACATTTGTTACTTGCAAAATGATATTTTCCCTCTACCTAGGCTAGTTGTCTTTGTCATACTCATTATCCATGTTATGTTATGTTGATAATGTTGGAATTTTGTATTTATATTTTTCTAAATAATGAATATAATTTATTTATAAAAACTTTATAGTTAGAAGATAGCCTAGGTGAAATTTCATGTTGTTTTTTATAAACCTTGTATTTAATGTTAATAACATTTTAATTTATGGAGAGATTTAAAAACAATTACAATTTAAGCTGTAAAAAATCAATATAAAATTATTAAGAATATGTACTTTTATGGCTTTTGCAGTAAACAGTAAAGCTTGGAGTAAACAGTAGCTGGAGAGTGGAAAAGGACTTTATTTAACGCCACCACCAAATATATATACTTGAATATATAGAGATATTGCAACCAGATTTCACTACTAACATGCCAGTGAGAAGTTGTTGATCATGTGAGAATTGTGGGGGCACCGCAAGTCTCCTAACCCTTGTCACATTGTGCAGTTGCAGTCGACAGATCAAAGTTGCTCATAAATAACTTATGGCATAAAATAAATATGTCAATCTCAACTCAAGCCATGGTGGACTCACTCACTGCCGCATAATAAGACTTCAAATCCATTAGTAGTAGAATACGAGTTCAAATCCATAAATGATATAAATTAATTTCAAAGCTTAGATAAATTAATTTCAAAGTTGAAGGGGAAAAATGGCATTGTTGGGAAATAATGGTAAGCTCGGAGATGAGGAAGAGAAAGAGACCAGTCCGGAGGCATAAGAGTGAGTATAAGAGTTGATGAAGACCATGTGAGACAAAGTTAAAGTGTTGTAACTTTTTATGTTTTGTAATTTGTGAAGTTTTGTAATGTAAGCATTAAAGGGGGTGTTAGAGATAATGCTTCATTAATGTTGCATACTACAGTTTGGGGATTAGTTTGAGGATTTGTTGGACTCTGTAAGTTAGGCAATGCAGGAACTAGTTATGTAAGTTAGGAAATGTATGAATTGTTTCTTGACTTATCTTTCATTTAATCTTTTTGAAATACTTATTCCAATTATTTCCCCACTGGAAACTCTTACCATTGGCTATTATAACATGGAGTGGAATATCTACCACTAAAAAGGATGCTATGAAATTTTGTAGGTACTATGTTTCACCAACAAATATCCTAACTTCAATGATATTAGTAGGAATTGGCCACTTCATGATGGCCACCATATTTGTGGGATGTATCTTAAGTTCCCCTCCATCAATAACATATCCCAAATACAACAATGACTACTGAGAAAGATCACATTTCTTGAGGTTATCTACTAGATGATGTTTTTTCAGAGTCTCTAACACCTACATGAGAAGTGAGATGTGCTCCTCCTAGGTAGACATATAAATCAATATGTCATCCAAACACATTATTAGAAATGAATCTAAATAGGGATGTGATACATCATTCATCAATCACATAAATGTGGTCGATGCATTACATAAACCAAAAGGAATGAAAAACCATTCATATATACCTTGCCTTGTATTGAATGTAGTATTTTAGGTGTCTTCTTCTTTAACATGTACCTGGTAGTATCTTGATTTGAGATCCAACTAGGTGAAGTACTTGGAATGTTCCAATTGATCTAACAAATCATCAATCATGGGAAAAGGGTATTGATTCTTGAGTGTGATCTTATTCAAAGCTTTGTAGTCGATATGCATTTGCTAAGTCCCATCCTTATTGGGTATTATGATGATAGGTGACATACAAGGTGAAGTACTTGGTCAAATTACTACCTTCTCTTGTAGTTGTTTCAACTATTTCTTCACTTCATCTTCTTCCAAAATAGATTGTTTATACAACCCATTATTTTGTAATGGGGATTCACGAAACAACTATATCTCATACTCCACTTCCCTCTTAGGTGGTAATGTTTTAGTTTCTTAGAACACTCCTTTGTATACCTTCAACAACTTCTCCAACTATTGTTTTTTGTTGTTTTGTACATCCCTTTAGGGATTTATTTATTCTTACCTATTCCTCCCCTACCTAATTTTCTCTTAAGAAAAACAATACATACTTTTTACTAGAACTGGTCAATTTTTTGGTTTGGTTGGCACTTACTAGAGATATCTTTGACATGCATTTGTGTGCATTGATGATGCAAGACTTCTCATCCTTGATCATGAGGTACTAGTTTTCTCTACGTATAAAGATCACATATCTCATATACATGCAGGGGCTTACAAATACTACATGAAACACATAAAGGGGTACTACATCTAACATGAATTTATTAATAAAATTTTCACTTATAGAAAACTTGATCTTACTCTATTTAGTGACTTTGTTATATGCATCCTTATTCACCCATCCCAATGGATATGTGATTGGATGATCATGAACCTCCAATTCAATATTGTAGAATAAATCATCTACTATGAGGTTACCTTGTCAGACATAATTGAATAAAGAATATACCTCTGTATTTTTGACCTAGATATTAATATGGAAGATTTTTTTCATTTTTGACCTTGTAGTGTAATTTTTTTTTTTTTTTAATTATATAAAGTTTTGAGTAGGAAAATTTAATTTGTACAAAGTTTAGGGTTAAATTACCTATGATGTGATGGATATATCATTTATGCATAGCTAAGGATGTGATACATCATTTCAATATTCATTTATTATAACAAAACAATTCATTTACAATTTTTAACGAAGTTTATACCCACCAGAGGATTTTATGGTTTCATTTATACCTAATAGTTAACATTTATGCTTAGTGGGTGTTTTTATGCCATATAGCTATAAGTCCTAATATATGCCCAACATTGTCCCCGAGGTGTAGGACAGTCGGTGACGGAGTGTGTTGTTAAGCCACTCCGTGATGTTAAAGTCACCGGTTCGAAACCTGCGGGGACAAAAAATCCAACCATGTTAAGGGTTGGTGTGGCTCAGGCCGGGTGCGATCCCCGAGTGATTTTGACGTCTTAGATGCCCCTGAGTCGCGGTTTCTCAAGCCACAGGTTAATCGCGAGCCAACAGGTCCTGCACAAATTAACAAACAAAAAAAATATATATGCCCAACGTTTATTACAAAGTTGTATCTTTCAACTTTTTTATAAGCCAACAAAAATATAATGGATAAAGGTGACCTCTCTTCACTGAAAAGGCATCATTTTTAGCTACAAATGGATGATTAGAGATATAGCCATGCATGGAATCTGACCTATCAATATTCTTATACTTTTGAAGTTATTTATGGACATAATTATGTTCTATCATATTCAAGAACATCCTATAATGAATTTATTTGAAAATTCCTTTCATAATCGATGAATAAAAAATAAAGAATCCATAATAGAAGTGGCATAGCAAAGATTAATATCTCTAGAGCTTGACATATGTGGTGGTCAAGATCAACACATATAGGAAATTTATAGAAAAACATCATTAAAACTGATACAAATATATGCAAGAGTATATAGTAAGAACCCTAAGAAACACAACCCTTGATGCTCGCAACATTATTTGAAGTACGGACAAACTATGTTTATTTTCCAAACATGTAAAATGATTATATTATATGTTAATGAATATATTTTCTTATTATTACATGAGTATATTGCAGTTTGTTTTCTCATTGTGTTTGTTTTGAAAAATAAACAATGTGGTTCATCTCCGGTAAGGCCCTATTAGTGATGTGTTACAAATGAAATGCAATGATAGACATCATGCTGGTTCTCTAGTAGAAATGGAACATCAGTGCTTTCATTTTAACAAAGGGAACCATGAATTTGCGAGCCATAATTTTTAGCGTTGCAGTGCCTCTTTGTTAACAGAATGAACTGGTGTTGTTAAAAGCACTAAATCAATATGGTTAAAAGCATTGATCCAATGTAGAGTGTCCTATGGGATGCACCATTGGGTGGTGATTTTTGTCTTATATATCACACCAGATTCAAGGAGTATGTTTTGTTTGTGATGAACCAATTTCTTTTAATATTGTTTTGCAATTTTTTATTTTTTTTAAATACACGTCATTTATATATGTATTTGTTTTATAATTTAAATTTATTTTATCTATATATGTATGTGCCTAACAATATTTGTATGTGAATAATAGATGATGACAACAAGAGGAGGAGGAGGAGGAGCGACAATAGGTATAGATGTACACATTTTTTCATGAATGGGAGGCAAGGGAGAGGGAAATGGAGTTTTTTCCTCACGCTCTTTCACAATTGACACATGACCTTTTGATGGATATTGGCCTCCTAATTTTTTTTATAAAGGGTGCATACCTTAGAAGGAACTCCTTGTTTTTACAACTTTTGATCTTTTGTTGGGATCATTCGAGACAAGCATTTAGGGGCGGTCCCAATATGTGGTATCATCCCATGGAGGAGGATGTATACTTCATTACTAGGTTTTCTAGGAGGGGAGATTATTTTTCCCATTTCCCTGCGCTATCGCCTAGTTTTGTAGGAGAGACCCAACTAACATATGTGCAGAGATATGTCGATGCACATGTTCATTCGACATCAGAGTTCTAAGTTTGTTGTGGTCAGCTACGAATGTCCTCATTTGAGATAATGGATGATAGGTTCATGTGTCTTATGTTCTTAACACTATCACAGTATAGCTCCAATGTGAAATGCATTAGTTTCTCTATATTGTATTATGTAGATAGTTTATTGCAGACGCCCTGATTGTATAGGTGGGAAGATGTTTTTTTGAGATAGTTTTGTCATGAATTATATCATTGTCATGTTGTTTTTTTTCTGGGATGAGATTGTTCCCATTCATGTTAGAATTGTATACACTACATTTTTAGAGGGTTTATGCCACTCGTCCAGAAGTACCTCTATTTCCTACTATGCCTTTGTTTGATGTGCATATGCACATGTGGGGGTAGTTGATTCACAACTGGGGCGAGCACAAGTTTCCCATTTATATAATTGGTAGGGTAGTGTGTGATTTATTAGCTAGCGAGGAAAATACTTTCCTAGATATTGTAGAGTACCCACACGCAAGGATGGATTGGAGAACATGTCCAAACATCTGATTTAGAACAAAAGGCCCAACATATGAGAGAGGTAATATTATCATTATGTTTTGATTAATCTATTTGCATATTTGTATGTCTTATTTAATGCATATGTAATTTATTATAAAATTTTGTTACGATTATCTTATTATCATTATCTATTGTTTTATAGATATTGACACATATGTTGGGGGTGTCCTCCCCAACATGGGGATGATGTGATGGAGGAGGAAGAGAACCATCCTCCACTAGTACATATACCCCACATTCCACGCATGTTGTATATGAGAGTTCGGCTAGAAGTGGTGGATCAACTATGTCATGTCATGACTAGTCATAGAGTGGTACCTACACTCATTAGAGACATAATACATGTGAAGGATATCTCTACTGTATGGGTATTTTTTCCTTATGACATGACGATGTTGATGCATCATATTGTTGGTGTCATCAACTTCATCGAGACTTTGAGGGGTGCTTCACATGTTCCCACTACATCTAGCTCATTAGCAAATCCATCCACATCCTCTACTCCACCACATGGTCCTCGTCCTCCTCCTCCTCCTCCTCCTCCTCCTCTTGATTATACTCCATATGAGTTAGTCACACCATATACCGATCTTCATGCTTCCCATCCACACATTTCTGAACCTGCATCCATGTCTAATCCTCCTCCTCCTCCTCCTCCTCCTCCTCCTCTTACTTCCCCTCCACATGTGTTTGAGTCTGCATCCACATATTCTCCTCATCCTCCTTCTCCTCCACATGCATAACTATATTGATCCTCCCCCTCCTTCTCTACATGTGTCAATATCCATCGATCATTGTCTTTCTCTTGAGTCTGCATGTGTCACCATCCACCAATCCACATCCTCCTCCTATTCCTCGACACATGTCTCAAGATTTTGATTCTTTGGATGTTATGTTCACATTGGGTACCACTACACATCTTCATGATATTGATAGAGAGACATTCGATAGTGCACTTTTGTTGAAATTTATTTATGATATAATTTTCATTGATAGAGGCTCCACCTCTGGTACAACAGACATTGATTCACCTGGCTCTAGTAGTGGACCTAGCTAGTAGTGGTGTTGATTCACATTTATATTGATTGTTTTATATTTCACTCGAT
>ML779798.1:315768-331402 GCA_009831015.1 Picea engelmannii
CATAAAAAAAAAAAAAAAAAATTTAAGACATAATTCAATTTCGTTTAAGCTTAGAATTTAAGAGAAGGTAAGATTCATTTCTATCCATAATGTCATTTGTACGCTAGTTTAGTTTACTTTGAACATAAAAGCTTATGAGGGTACAATCTTTCCATAGTTCTATCACTTCCCTTGACTCTCAAACTACTCCAACATACTTATGTAAAAAGGCAATGTCTAAACTCAGGTCGAAGGAACCTTTGATGTTTAGAGAGATGAAGCTCAGAAGGGATAACACCTTCAAAGTATTCAGAGGGAGGCAGAGATTGAAATCATCTCGCAGAGGTCAAGTTCAGGTGGAGAAAGCTAAGTCATTTTGGCTAGAGATCCTTGAGTGGAGTGAACGAATGGTGAGATTTATTCATGGGGAAGTACTGAAATCCCGCAAACCTTTGGATCTTGTAGATCTATGGGAAGGTTAAGACTGGTTGTCTTTTATCTTTTAGAAGCTCAGGAGGAGTAGCGACCATTGAATGAGAAGCAACAGGAGTCGTTGATCTCATGCTTGAATTTTGTCATTTCGGAGTTCGGTGTTTGGGGCAGCAAGGGATTTTGGAGTCGATGTATCGCGAACTTCCGATTAGTGAAATCCCAAAAGAATTGGGATTGTTGATTTCAAGCGAAAAGGCCAAAAACCGTTAAGCTCTTTTTCGGCATTTTGGGTCTTGGGAGTTCGAAGGGCCCAGAAATATTGTAGCCAGAATCGTGAAATCTTGAATCGCGAATCCCCGAAATGTGAAATGGAAAAAGCCTGTTAAGCCCCTTTTCGGCATTTCGGGTCCCGGGAGTTCGAAGGGCCTAGAAATGTTGCAGCCGGCGTCGCAAAATCCTGAATCGCGAAACCCCAAAACACTATATGTACAGGCTCCTTCCAATTCAATTATTCAAGGATAGATTTGCTAGAACTTTAATTATAGAAGTAAACATATGCCTATAAATAGATCGGTACCTTTCAAGCTCATCTATACATATAAAATCCTACCTAGAATGTTGATTTCAGAGTTAACAAAAAAATCCTGTAGGTGGATCTTGTTCTTTCAAGTTCATATGTAGATAGTTTTATCTAGCGTTTTGTTTCAGGAGGAACCATTCCCAAAATTTATTCTTTGAACATAAACTTCTTACAACGAACCGATGTCAAATGGAAATTATTTCAACTGAGCAAAATTAGACGCATAAAATCAGATACATGAATCATTCAAACAAAGACTGAGCATAATTTAAAAGAAGGTAAAACACCAAGTTGCTATTTCGGCATTCAGGATTTTCTTATTACATATGCGCGGAGTTCCTTTACTTTACTAAAACCCAAAATCCCGAACCCCGAAACCCCAAAATGTTGGGCCCACAGTCCTTTCGCATTTCGCGATTCGGGACTTCTTATTTCATTTAGTTTTTGCATTAGGTGTTCAAAAACTCTGAAATCCTAAAATGTGGGGTCCACATCCCTTTCACATTTCGCGATTTGGCACTTCTTGTTTCATTTAGTTTATGCAACAGGTGTTCAAAAACCCCAAAATCCCAAAATGTGAGGCCCACAGTCCTTTCGCATTTAGCAATTCGACACTTCTTTTTTTTGTGTGTTCGGCGTTTGTAATCGCCGAAACCCGATTGACTTCGGCTTTTCACACCATTTTATTCTCTAAGGCTTAAAAAATTAAACAAACGTTTTTGGTAAAGGTTCTGATTAAACGTCTTCGAACCCTTATGCTTATGGAGCTCTACATCCTTTCATTTCCATGAAGTTCAACTATGACTAGTTAGGCTATTCTTCTCATTATTTCATTTCCAGAAAATGCATTTATGATTAATTAGACTATTTGTCTTCCATTATGTTTCACACCTGTTGAATATGCCTATATCAAGCATTTAAAATGAGTCATGTAATTTGTATGGTTATCTATACAAATATATATTTATATATATCCGCACACATAGCTATTTCCTATTGTGCAATCATTCCAATAGTAATTTAATTCGATAGAACAAATCGCCTAGAATTAAGAGATAATCCACAGGGAGATGCATGTACACATAGGTATGTAAAAGTTTTAAACCCCATAATTACTTCCAGGATAGCGTCTGCACAAATCCTATATAAATAAGATAAAATAACCGGATATACATACGAGACATTGATCTGGTGATGATCTCTAGTATAATATAATGAAATAGTATTCTATTTAATACATATATGCTTTCTAATATATTACCAAATCTTGATTTCCTTCCAGTAAAGACACTAAAATAGTTTTTCCTCGATAGCTAACAATTCAAACTCTAGGGGTTTACCCTACATTTCATTTCATTCCTTCATAATTATATAAAACAGAGTACTCCATTCATTCTTAAGCAAATGCAAATCGATCAGTCAATAATTCATCATGACATGCAAACAGAGAAGGAAAGGTTTACATATCTCGAATAGTTCGCAGAAAGACAAAGGGAACAACCACGTTCCTCCCAACCATAGAATAGGGAAGCCAAAGTCACTTGCCTGATTCACCCCCTATCCTGACCATGAATCCATGAGGGAGAACTTGGAGTCTCCTCCTCAACATTGTCCTTCAATTCCAATAGTTATCATCTTGCCTCACACTTACTCAACAGTTCTCATAACAACAAGGAAAATTCGTTTCAACGTGATCCTCTTGCCTCACACTCAATCCATAGTGTTCATAACAGCAAGGAGAGCTCAAAATCTTTCCTAGCATACTTGGAAGCATCCTGCCTCCTCGCATATGCTATATATCAATTTTGCCCAGGTCTTTTTCCCTCCCTTGGGGGGATTTTCGTAGCTTTCTAAACCCCTGATTTTCAGGGGCTGCCCATGGCCAAATATATGATTTTCCACTTGTAATCATCAGTCCATAGGTAGTTCCAACTTGTTCCCCCCCTCATGGAGTCATGGTCAGCTGATTTTAACATGGTTGTTCCATTTGTCCTCCTGCAATTAATATAAATCTTATGTTTTTATACAAGTGTCATAGTCAAATAGTTAGTTGAGTCCCAATCAGAACTTTTCCCAACAGTCATAATAATTAATTACAAATATCAAATTCAAAATTCGGAATTTCCATAAATGGAAAAACTTTTCCAAATTTGAATTTACTAAAAACGAAATTAAATTTCCAGCAAATTTAACTTTCAAAAATATTTTATTTTGGGGGATATCACATCTTCATTACATAATTCCTTAGACAAGAATGGGTTCCTTCTCCAAAGTTATGGGGATACCAGAATTTGTTGACAGACTTGCTTCAAGGGTTGACATCAATGACAACCAACCTAATTAATAAACAAACCTCACCAAACAAAATTATCCCTTAGTTGTTTATAGTAGAGATTATTTGCCGATATGGGTTGTCGAAGGTTTTTAAAGAGTTTTGTTTTGGGTGCTCCTTTAAGGTATGTACGCACCAATTCACACCTAAAAAATACTTCACTGGTGCTTAAATGTTCAAATGCACTATCACTTTTCATAGTAAAGGTTGTTAGCGGAAGTTGTTAGTGAAGGCAGGCAACCAAAGGTTTTTGTAGAGGTTTTTTTTCAGTGTACCTTTAAGTTATATACACACCCGTGCATACATGAAAAATAAATCTATGGTGCATCAATGTTGAAAAGCACCGCCATGATTTATAATAAAAAATACAAGCACTGAATAAATCACACTGGTGTCATTGAACATTACGCACTGGAGTGTCTCACTATTGTCAGGCACATCGTAGTAGGGTAAATTATAAAAAAATACCAAATGGAATTTCATTGTTACAATGCATCCCATGCTTCCAAACTATCAAGCAAGCATTTATTCTCACCTCCCTTCCTAAGATGCCATGTTTCCAGTGCTCTACACCAACTTGGATATCTCCATTGGTAGATTCCACACATTTCCAAATTTTGAAAATTACCATGAATTTTCATTTCCTCTCAATGGTGTATCCATGTCTCCTCAAGACATAAGAGGCGAGGTAAATTATTATTACCTTCCTATTTTCATTTTGATCCAATCAAAATTTGAATTTACCTTGAAATTTGACATTTTTTCCAATTTTGCACCGTACACTTGAATGCTTCAGCTTTCCCCAAAGCGTTATGTACTGTGTTAAATTCACAATGATCACTTCCATTGGTGCATTTCATATATATGTATGCATTGGTGCTAATTCATGAAAGAGAATCGTGATAAATTATAAAAATAAAGTCGTGCATCCATCGGAATGCCCCGCAACCGACGCACAATTGGATCTGACTCGTACCGATAAATTTCACTTTATTAACAACACTCCTAGCTTAATGAATTATAAAATTTAACGTAGTGATGCACCGAATTTAACCAACTGCATCAGGGCGTACATGAAAAATAAAGGACTATTGTGTCAATGTTTAAAATCACCACCATACTTTATAATAAAAAATCCATGCACCGAGTAAATCACACCGGTGTTGTTGAACATCACACACTGATGCGCCTCTCTGTCATCAGGTTCAAAATCGTAGGGTAAATAAAAAAATAATTACCAAACGAGTTTTCATTATTGTAGTGCATCCCATACTTCCAAAATCTCAAGAAAGCATCGATGCTCACTGTCCTTCCTAAGACACCGTATTTTTGGTGCTCTACACTGACATGGATAACTCCATTGGTAGATCCCACACATTTCCAAATTTTGGAAATTATCACAAATTTTAATTTATTCTCAAATATGAAACTACCCCTCCTCGGGACATAAGAGGTTAGGTAAATTGTTTATTACCTTCCTATTTGAATTTTTATCCAATCAAAATTTGAATCTAGCTTGAAATTTTGTATTTTTTTCAATTTGTTTTCCTTATCTAAAGTAAACCACTATTAATTTCCTTCTATTTTATTTTTATGTATTACACATTAAATACATTACATCACCTACAACACAACCCCAAAAAATACTTCAAATGAGTACAATTATTCAATAAAACTCTCAAAATATAATATATGAATAATTTAAATTAACTTACAAAATAGTCATCTCAAAGCATGTTCTTTGAACTCTCTCTCCTTCTACACTACCACAACCCAATTCCACAAACAACTCTCACTTCGTCAACACTACCACAACCCAATTTCACAAACAAGCCTCCATGAAAATGGGTTTCTTTGTACCCATTGCATTTTCTTCAAGCACCTCACGTGATCCATTAAATATAATAGTTCTTAGACTAGAAATTTCTTTGTATATCTTTGAGCCTTTCTTTCATAGTGTAAACTATGAAAGGTGATCTCCAAGATAATTTTAAGAACACCCCTAAATTTATATGTATAATAAATGGGAGAATTCCCATGATATATAGAAAATTGTAAGGCTATTTTATGAATAGTATAATAAGCATACATAATTTTTTGGCTAATCTTTTACTATTTTATACAATATTGTAAAGTATGAATGAATCTTTCATTGAGTTATAAATTCTTGTAAAATCTTGGTGATATTTCATTCAATTATAAACCCTTGTAAAGTCTTCGGGAATTTTTTGATAAAGTATAAAACATGTATAACAATAGAAAAATGTATTTAGTAAACTGTAATATACTCATTTTACATGTTTGGAAAATAAACATAATTTGTCAGTGAAGTGTACCAATGGTGGTTGAAGCTAATTTTGCATCAGTTGTGAGGCATTATGAAGGGTGCACCGCTTTGTTTCTATAATTTATCATGGTTCTCTTTCCTTAACGATATTGGTACCTATATATGATATGAATTAGTGGAGGTGCACACTATGAATTCAAGATAGTGTGCACTACATTGGGGCAAGCCGAAGCGTTCACACACAATGCATGAAATTGAAAAAAATGCCCAATTTCAAGATAAATTTAAATTTAGATTGGATGAAAATGAAAATAGGAAGACAATAAACAATTTACCTCCCCTATTATGTCCTGAAGAGTGTTTTTTTCACCATTGAGAAGAAATTAAAATTTGTGGTAGTTTCCAAAATTCGGAAATGTGTGGGATCTATCAATGGAGTTATCCATGTCAATGTTGAGCACCGAAAATAGGGTGTCTTAGGAAGGGAAGCGAGCATCGATTCTTTCTTGAGAGTTTGGAAGCATGTAATGCACTGTAACAATGAAAAATGGTTTGGTAATTATTTTTTGTTTACCCTACGATGATGCACCTGATGATACTGAGGCACATTGGTGCATGAAGTTTAACGATATTGGTGTGATTTATTCAGTGCATAATGTTTTTTTTATAAAGTATGGTGGTTCTTTCAAATGTTGATGCATCGGTCCTTTATATTTCATGTATGTTTTGGTGCAGTTGGTTAAAATGGGTGCATCACTACGTTAAATTTTATAAATAATAAATCTACCCCTATAGTTAATGAAGTGAAATGTATCGGTGCGGGTCGGATCCAATTGTGCATCGACTCTAGGGAATTCTGAAGGATGCATCGCTTTATTTTTATAATTTATCATGGTTCTCTTACCTGAACGATACAAATGCGTATATATATATATATATATATATATGATATGCAATAGTGGTAGTGCTCGTTGTTAATTTAACATAGTACACACCTATTCGGGGCGAGATGAGGCATTCAGGTGTATTGCACAAAATTTGAAAAAATGTCAAATTTCAAGCTAAATTCAAATTTTGATAGGATAAAAATGAAAGTAGGAAGGTAATAAATAATTTCCTTGTCTCTTATGTCCTGAGGAGGCATGGTTGCATCATTGAGTGGAAATACAAATTCTTAGTAATTTCCAAAATTTGGAAATGTGTGGAGTCTACCAATGGAGCTATCCAAGTCAGTGTAGAGAACTAGAAACATGGGTTCTTAGGAAGGAAGGTGAGCACCAGTGCTTTCTTGATATCTTGGAAGCACGAGATGCATTGTAACAATGAAAATAGATTTGATAAAAAAAATTGATTTACCCCACCACGATGCCCCTAACAACAGTGATACACACCAATGCATAATCTTCAATGACATCGATGTGATTTAATCGTTGCTTATAATTTTTATTATAAAGTATGGAAATGCTTTTGAACATTGATGCACCAATGCTTTATTTCTCATCTACGAACCGATATGTATATACCTTAAAGAAATATTGAAAAAAAACCTCTGCAAAAACCTATGGTCTCCTTCCTTCCCTAACAACCTCCACTATGAATACTAATGTTGTGTTTGAGCATTTAAGCATCGGTGTAATATTTTTAAGGAGTGCATCAGTGCATATATAACTTAAAGGAGCACCCAAAAAAAAACTCTGCAAAAACTTTTGACCACACACCTTCGCTAACAATCTCCACTATAAACAACTAAGAGATAATTGTTTTGGTGAGTTTCCATAAAAACCTCCACATGGAGGTGTTCTCCTTGTAGTGTAATTTTTTTTTTTTTAAATTATATAAATTTTTGAGTAGGAAAAATTAATTTGTACAAAGTTTAGGGTTAAATTACCTATGATGTGATGGATATATCATTTATGCATATCTAAGGATGTGATACATCCTTTCAAATTTCATTTATTTTAATAAAAAAATTGATTTACAATTTTTAACTATGTTTATACCCACAAGAGGATTTATGGTTTCATTTATACCCAATAGTTAACATTTATGCTTAGTGGGTGTTTTTATGCCTATATTTCTAAGTCCTAATATATGCCCAACATTTTTTACAAAGTTGTATCTTTCAACTTTTTTATAAGCCAACAAAAATATAATGGATAAAGGTGGCCTCTCTTCACTGGAAAGGGGTCATTTTTAGGTACAAATGAATGATTAGAGATATAGCCATGCATGGACTGTGACCTATCAATATTCTTATACTTTTGAAGTTATTGATGCACATAATTATGTTCTATCATATTCAATAACATCCTATAATGAATTTATTTGAAGATTCCTTTTATAATCGATGAATCAAAAATAAAGAATACATAATAGAAGTGGTATAGAAAATATTAATATCTCTTGACCTTGACATATTTGGCAGTCAAGATCAAAACGTATAGTAACTTTATAGAAAAATATCATTAAAACTAATACACATATATGCAAGAGTATATAGTAATAACCCTAACAAACACAACCCTTCATGCTCGCAACAATATCTTAAGTACGGACAAATTATGTTTATTTTCCAAACATGTAAAATGAGTATATTATATGTTAATGAATATATTTTCTTATTATTATATATGGTTGTATACTTTATCAATATTTTATAATTTAGTGAAAGATTCACCAATACTTTACAAGATTTTATAATTCAATGAAAAATTCGCCAAGAGTTTACAAGATTATATAATTTAGTAAAAGATCCACCAATATATATATATATATATATATATATAGCCTTCAAATTATACTATGTACCATGGGGATTTGCCAATTTATTATACATATAAATTTAGAGGGGTTTCTTAAACATTTCCCTAGTTTGAAGGTTTCTTTCATAATCAATGAATCAATAATAAAGAAGCCATAATAGAACTGGTAGAGAAAAGATGAATATTTACTAACCTTGACATAAGTGGTGGTCATGATCAAACATATGAACTTTGTGATAAAATATCATCAAAAATGATAGAGGGATATGTAAGAGTGTACAATTAGAACCTTGACAAACACAACCTATGATACTTACAACATTGTCTAGCAGATAGTCAAATTATGTTTCTTTTTCCAAATATGTAAAATTAGTATATTACAATTTACTAAACACACTTTTCTATTGTTATACATGGTTTTATACATTGTTATACGCGGTTTTATATGTAAATAAATTTGGGTGCTCCTTAAAGGTACACCGAAAAAAACTTGTAACATGCCGCTCTGGTGCACTGAGAAAACTTATTCTTTGAGGACACTTGCTCGCAAGTGATATGAACTTTTATGATGTTAAAACATTTAATCCTTGATTATGATGCGTTATGATAGATGAAATGATGTTTTACTGCTTTGACATAGACAGGTTCTATTGACTCAGTTTTATTGAGTGTGCATGGTTTTGGACCTTGAGAATGCAGAGGCATCAGTGGAACCCCTTGGACTCCGGATTGAGTCTGGGAGTGTGCTATTTGGGTTGATTTATTTACTGTGATATTTCATTGATTTGATGATATGATGTTCACATGTTCTGACATGATTGTTGATGATGCAGGCTAACGATAGCTTGCCGACCAGACTCACATATGGAGTAAAGGGGTCACACACGATTTCCAGAGAGGTTGAGGGAGAGGTGTGGACAACGGCCCTGCCACAGCCTACTAGCACTCCCACCGTGGCTCGAACTGTAGGTTAACGATTACCTAGTTCGAGAGGATCCACGATGCCGTGAGGGAAGACTATGACAGTCGCTCACAATGATTCTAAGGGGTGCGCAATAAGGCGGGGGCCTTATTCCTTAGAGCCCTTAGTCTCCCACAAGTTCACCTGGCGGAGTGTTGACTCCAGGGGTTATAGATGTCTACCAATTAGTCAAGTTGTCGAGTGACACCCTTGGAGCACGTGGTGCATCCTGAAGGGCACGTCGCGCAAAAGAAACACAAGTTGGCGAGTGGCACCCTTGGAGCACATGGTGCATCCTGAAGGGAACGTCGCACAAAAGAAACACAAGTTGGCGAGTGGAACCCTTGGAGCATGTGGTGCATCCTGAAGGGTACGTCGTGCAAAAGAAATGAACGAGGTGAGTGGAACCCTTGGAGCACGTAGTGTGTCCTGAAGGGCACGTCACATTGATGATGATGAAGAAACAAACCTAGATGGCCCTAAGACATTAACGCCTTAAGAAATTCTTACAACGAATTCCCTAAATAATTGTCGCCCAGTTCAGAATCTAAACCTAAGTCTAAAACTTTTCTAGGGTAAAATTTTATTTAACCTTAAGAAAAAGACCCAAAAATAAATAAATAAATAAATAAAGATATAAACTAAAACCCACTTAAGTAATAATTTTAGTCTTCTTAAATTTAGTGGGTAAAATGAGGAGAGGAATAATTTAATTAAAATCTGTGGTTTTAAATTGTAAAGAGGAAATAAATTATTTAACTTGTGGAAGTATAAAAATATTTTAAATTAATAATAAAGGGAAAAGAGTACATAGCGCAACTGCCATTTTGGCTCTAATGAAAAGAGGAAAGAAGGGAATAGTAAGAATTAGGAAACTAAGTAATGGAGGAAACATAATAAAGGAAAGTGGGGAACTTATGGTAAAAATCAAGGTCAACATAGTAAGGAATCAACAATTAAGAACCTTCTAATTTGAGCTAATTTAGCAACATCATTTTTGGGAAAAGTATTTAAAACATGTAAGGGGATCTAGGAACACCTAGAAGTAAATTTAGGAGCAATTCTAGGTGGGTGAGGGAATTGAGGAAATTAATAAATTTAAAGAAAATAATTAATGGAGAAAGGAGGGGGATGGATGACACTTGTGCGATGGAGAATAATTAGAATTATTTTTATTAAAACTTAAATTAATTGTGATTTAGGGAAAGTTTGAGGTTCAAAAAACTCTATAAAAGAAAGAGAAGATGAGGAAGAAGAGGGATCGACTGTTACCGTAACGTTATGCTGTTGGATTTGTGACTTGACTGATTACTTATGAGGAGTTGGGATTTTCCAGCTCGGATTGGAGTGGTAGATCGGGCTTGCAAGGCGAGATGGGAAGCTAGACATACCATCTGGATAGTGTGTGGCCCCTTTGCGGCTTAGGGGGCTAAGGGGGGAGCAAAGTACCCCTAGCGATTGGCTGGGAGGTACCGGTGAGGTCTTGAAGGTTGGCGAGCGGGAGCAGCACGGAGCGCGCAGACGTCATCGAAGCGGGCGTTAAGGAAACAATATGCTCATGTATTTAGTAGAGTAGAATGCATAGTTGTTTACTTCGTTGATTACGATTGTATTATTGTAAAAATGTTGATTCAACTATTGTAATTAGATAAGGGATGAAACTGGAATAAATTATACTTCATCTATTGCGTTGTATCCTTAAAACAGCTACCACTGTGGTTGTCCTTAGCAGTTGATGTCTTATGTTGGTTGTGTGTTTTTACCCTGAAATTTGTTGTTGGCGCAACTTTTCTTTTCTCACACTGTGCGTTTTTACCTTGCTGAATTTTTCTGCATGCCTTGCTAATAAAACCTCCTACTCTGTGTTCTCCTACTGCACTTTTGCCTTTACCTCTGTCTGCGTTTATGATCTTCTATCTCAGCGAAGTGAATGACGCTCCAGCAGTCGGAAACCTGTTCTGGAATTCCATTTAAAATATGTTCTTGTAAATTGTATCTGGGCTTTTCGTTTTTTTTGTATGGTTACAGTGATGATTGTTTCAGGATTTTTTTTTTTTGGGTAATTAGTTCTGAAATTTTGGTTCTGGAAAATTTGTTTGCATACTGTGGGCTTTTTAAATCTACTGTGGGCATTTTTCTTACCTTCTACTGTGGGCGTTTTAAATTTATGTGGGCATTTTAAATCTCTGTGGGCATTTTAAATCTACTGTGGGTGTTTTTCTTACCTTCTTTTACCTTTCTATGCCAAGCGTTTTCCTTTAATTACGTTTTTCCCTTAATTTGCAGAGTTAGCATTGCTTAGATTATTCCCTTTTCTCCCGCTGCAGTATGAAGGCTAAATCATTCATGGTGGGTGTATTTGGTTGCTCCAGCGAGGGCCGTCAGTTTTGATTTTTTTCCTTTTTCTAGTGCCCTTGATTTGAGTGTTTAATTTAAGAAAAGTGGTTGCAGTCCTGTGAGCAGTTCAGGTGTGCATGTTGGGAGGGGTGAATTACAAGGTTGATAAAATTAAAACGTGTCGGTGATTGTCTTGATAACAGAAATTGTTTTTGTGAGTGTAAAAGCATTGATCCACTATATAATTTTGGCAACCTATAAATAAGAGGCATGGTATTAGATTGCTCCTACCATGCGAAACTTAATGCAAATGTTAGGGTTACAACAAGTAAACGCTATTGTTATCTACTACAATGTTTTTGTAACTCAGATGGTAAAGACATTGTTCCTTTAATGGATGATGATGGAACTTATTATTATGGATAGCCTAATTTGTACAGTATTGGGTAAGAGCAGCGTTACTGTAATTATTATTGTTATAGTAATATGTAATAGGTAATTTCATTTTATTAGGTTGTTCTAATTTGCAGAGGTAATGGTGTTATTTTAAAAATAAATGGAAGTTAGGGTTAGACTATATTAATATGTAATGTGTTGTCTTCCCAATTGCATCATTATGGCAGTAGAATGTAATACATTGTCACCTTCCGAAATTTATGTAATTTAATACAGTGAGGTAATGTCAATGATTTATTAGTTGCATACGTAGGGGTAATGTTTCAGCGCATAAATTAAAATGAAATGTTGGTGTTAGGTCACATATAAATGTACTATTTTCTGTGTTATTAATTTCAAGATTGTGTAGTCATTGTAATGAATATATATTGTTAAGGTAGCCTGGAAGGGTAAGGTTATCATTAGTTTAATTCACTGTGCCATCTTATTATGAAAATAATGATACAGTCATTTATGGTCAGGTTTGGGTAGTTACATTGTTGTTGCTATCATTTAAGCATAAAGTCTGTGTATTTAAATACAATGAAAATGTATTATGGAAAGCGGTGATAGGGTTATGTTTTGGTGTTGCTATGGTGATTTCATTACGATTGATAACCCATAAAATGTAGGGTCCTTGACTCTAAGTGAAATCAATTATTATTATTTAGTAAATGGGGATTGCAGTTATCTATTGGTACATTATTTAATTTCAGGGTTAGTACTATAATTGGAATTGTCCAAACTCCCAGTTGTATGATATCAGACTCTTCGATCTGATAAAGCTAGTCATTTTGTATATAAGTCTGTGTGTGTGATTATTTTCTGTGTAAAGAATCCAGTGTCGTATCAAGAGTGTCGGGCCCTTTAAAGGCAGGGTTTCCACTCTTGCGACACACCTCTAAGGTCGTATCAGTAGTCGCGGTCTCTTTAAAGGCAGAGTTCCCACCACTGCGACCTCCTGACAGAGATTACTAGCTTCTGCCTAAGCAGTCGGCCAGGAGCCTATCTGACATTCTCTCTCTCCGGAGCAGATAACTAAGATTAAACACCCTGCTTTCCTATGCAGAAATAGTAAAATCTACTACTATGGATTCTTCCATCTGTGTTCATACTGTACATAACACAGTATGTCATTTAATTCTTGAAGTTACTTGTTGTGCGCCTTATGTCTTCTTGTTGTGATCATCGTGGTTGCGTCTTGTTAGTCATCGGGTGGCGATGTAGAGTCAAGTATGTATGTTTCTTTTTTTACACGCGTGCACACACCTTAAACCAAAAAAAAAAAATTGCACCTGTTATCAGAGTTGTTGTCATAACGAGGAGGCGTGTTACAAAACCCTCTACAAAAACCTTTGGCCACCTGCCTTCACTAACAACTTCCACTAACAATCTTTACTATGAACAATGATAGTGCATTTGATCATTTAAGCACCAGTGCAATATTTTTTAGGTGTGAATTGGTGCGTATATACCTTAAAAGAGCACCCAAAACAAAATTTACAAAATCCTTTGACCACCCACATCAGCTAATAATCTCTTCTATAAACAACTAAGGGATAATTTTGTTTGGGGAGGTTTGTTTATTAATTGGGTTGGTTGTCACTGATGTCAACCCTTGAAGCAAGTTTGGCAACAAATTTTAGTATCACCATAACTGTGGATAAGGGACCCATGATTGTCTGAGGAATTATGTAATGAAGATCAGTGAAATTGTAGGAAATACTATCATAGTAGGATAATACATGTTGTGTCATTTTTGGTGATATGTCGTATGTCACATAGTTCCTTACGGTTGATGAGATATGGTTTTGTGAAGTTAGAGATCCATCATGAGTCATTTAGAATCCCCTAGAAGGTCAAAGTAGTCAATTACTCTAGAAGCTTCTAGAAGAAGCTTACTAGTCAAAGTGGTTGTAACTAGGAGTTAATCATGAGCAAGGTTGTTGCAATAAGAAAATAATTAAAAAAAAAATAGTTGCGACAAGAAGTGGTGAGTTTTCTATTTATGGTAAAGTGGTTGCAAATGGGTGAAGTAGTTAAAAGTCGGTTATACCTAAAACAAGGAAGTTGGGTAAAACAATTAGAAGATAACCCCTAAAGGAAGCTACTTGGAGAGTATAAATAAGAGATCAAGTGTCTCTCAATAGAGCTTAATTTGATAACATTGAATACCTCTTTTGTGAAATGTTATGGGAAGGTATCATTGACAAATATATTGCAGTAAGTCTCAGGAAGTGACAAGAGAAGTTGCAGAAGTCAAAGGGTCGAGATTGTGTGTACTGAACTAAGGTTTTACTGAAGACATCTGCAGGTTGCAGTACTAGAAGGGAGTCGACATACGCAGGCCATAGTGGGATAAAGAGTAGATACTCGTGGGTTTACTGAAGATAGAGCGTGGATCTGTTGCCAAATCTAAAAAGGAAGATCAGATTTATCATCAATGATAATTTTTAGAGCTGAGAAGTTGCTACATGAAAGTATAACAATGAAAAGGTATAACAGATCTATCTACAGTAAAAAAAGGTATTTGATATGTTTATCTTAAGTATATCTTTGGTGAATTCTTGGGGTATTGCCATGGGAGATTGAGATTTTTTTCTTGAGGGATTATTGGTTGTATGGTAGATTCTGTATCTGACAGATACACAGGGATACATTTCTACTGTATTGGTTTTTTTTTGTTGGGATACTTCATTGAGCATCTTGTTAAGACATATCTTATGTTATTTGGAGTATGGTTGAGATGTAGTGTTATCAATACATGTTTGGGTTTGCATAACAATGAGGTTTTGATGTATGATTAATGTAAGAGTTTCCTATATCACACAAGATAAATGAGACATGTGTATGAGCATAGCACATGGTTTTGTTAGATCTACTTGGGTGTTGGATAAATATTCTTTTCTGTTAGATCATTCAGTTTGTGAGAAGATACAGAAAGATCAGATAGTGACTGAGATTTAGAGAGTGGCACAAATATAGCGACATTGAGAGTTTTATTCTACAAGAAGATATTTGTGCTAATCCTCGATTTGCAGCAAGCAAAGGCATGGACATCTGTGAGTTGCAGTAAGGAAAGGAGTGGACATCCACGCGTTGTGGAATAGAGGTCACGGATCTGCAGGAAAGTTTTGAAGAAGATTATTACAGATTGGTACGGGCTTCCAATGACAGTTATTACAGTGACAATGTTGATTCAGTGATAGTGACACGTTGTCTACATTTGACATTTATACTTTAGGGATGTTTGGACGGTGAAAGGATAGGTGCTTGTATTCACCTTCCTGTTATAGCTAAAGAACATAGGGGGTTGTATCCTCCTTCTTGTTGCATCCATAGAATTGGGGAGTTGGAGCTTCCCTCAGGGAGTGGTTGCATCCTAAAAATATAGGGGGTTGGAGCCTCCTCCAAGTTGGAGCTCGAAAACAAAGGAAGTTGGTGCTTTGAATGAATGTACTTCTTAAATACATATAAGAAAAAGAATTCGGTGGTTTTCTCTCACCTTGGGTTTCCACATAAAAACATC
>ML779798.1:345418-356204 GCA_009831015.1 Picea engelmannii
TGGCTTCCTGAATGAATGAATCATACAATGATACAAAGGAGGGTGCCTATATTCTGTTTGCCCTCTCGAATTCTACAACTATCAAATCTACAATTAATTCCTATCTAACAGCATTAAATCTATTAAATGCCTTCCTATCTACTAAGGACGAGAGCTTAAAGGCTCAAGGTCCATTTACAATATACAAAGTGTGCTTCATTAACTCTTCACATTTATGTTTGGCGCAACCACATCAAGGTGAAATTCAAAAAGAAGTTTGTTGGCTTGTCCAGTTGTTCTTCTCTCTTGCACTGGCTTGCTTGATGAGTGAGCAATGCTCCTGCATCAAATTCTCACATGATCATCAGCTTCTCATTGGCATGTTAGTAGCCAAATCCGGTTGCAATATCTTTTATGTACTTTTATGGATTTCAATAAAGTCCTTTTCCACTCTCCATTTTACTGTTTACTGCAAGCTTTACTTTATTGTTCACTCTCCATTTTACTGTTTACTACAAGCTTTACTTTATTGTTTACTACAAAAGCCATAAAAGTACATATTCTTAGTAATTTTATATTGATTTTTTACACTTTAAATTGTAATTGTTTTTAAATCTCTCCACAAAACTTAAAATGTTATCAACATAAAATACAAGGTTTATAAAAAACAACATGAAATACAAGGTTATCATCTAACTATAAAGTTTTTTATAAATAAATTATATGTATTATTTAGGAAAATATAAATACAAAATTCCAACATTATCAACATAACATGGATAATGAGTATGACTTAAAGACAATGGAACTTAAGAAAAGGGAAAATATCATTTTGCAAGTAACAAATGTAGATCCATTTGAACTCATATCTATCATAACTTGAGAGGGATCAAATCCTTCTATGTAGAAACTTTTCTTCAATTATTTTTATTATTAAAACGTTTTCACTTTTAGAGAATTGATTTCTTTGTACACATGATAGATGAAGATTTAAGATAAATTTATATATATGCCACATGTCAACTTCATCTTAAGTACAAAAGAAATTCCACATCTTTATATATATATATATATATATATATATATATATATATTAATTCTCTATATTAAGATGTATAAAGCACCTATCAACTAATAAAAAATAGTATCCCTCAAGCTAAGTTGTGAAAAACTTATCTAAAGTAAATCATTATTACTTTCCTTAAATTTTACTTTATGTATTGCACATTCAATACATTACATTATTGCCATACCTGGCTGCAAGGAAAGGATTGATTGGTTTAACGATGACTTACCTAGCTAACAATGCCCAAGTGTCTATTTATGGGTCAAGTGTCTAAAGAACATAGCTAATCTTTTCTGTTGAGATATTCTCTAGACCCCAACAAATTCTCAAACTAATCCCCAAACTGTAGTATGTAGCATTGAGAAGCATTATCTCTAACACCTCCATTTAATGCTTACATTACAAAACTTCACAAATTACAAAACAAAAAAGATTACAACACTTGAACTTTGTCTCACATAATCTTCATCAATACCTATACTGACTCTGAAGACTGAGCTCTTTCTCTTCCTCTTTTCGAGCTTACCCTTATTTCCAACAACCCTATTTTTTCCCTTCAACTTTGAAATTAATTTATTTAAACTTTGAAATTAATTTATGTCGTTTATGGATTTGAAGTCTTATAATACGGCAGCGAGTGAGTCCTCCATGGCTTGAGTTGAGATTGACAAATTTATTTTATGCCATAAGCTATTTATGAGCAACTTTGATCTGTTGACTGCAACTGCATAGCGTGACAAGGGTTAGGAGAGTTGTGGTGCCCCCGCAATTCTCACATGATCATCAGCTTCTCATTGGCATGTTAGTAGCCAAATCCGGTTGCAATATCTTTTATGTACTTTTATGGCTTTCAATAAAGTCCTTTTCCACTCTCCATTTTACTGTTTACTGTAAGCTTTACTTTATTGTTTACTGCAAAATCCATAAAAGTACATATTCTTAGTAATTTTATATTGATTTTTTACACTTTAAATTTTAATTGTTTTTAAATTTCTCCACAAAAATTGAAATGTTATTAACATAAAATACAAGGTTTATAAAAAACAACATGAAATTTGACCTAGGTTATCATCTAACTATAAAGTTTTTTATAAATAAATTATATGTATTATTTAGGAAACTATAAATACAAAATTCCAACATTATCAACATAACATGGATAATGAGTATGACTTAAGACAATGGAGCTTAAGAAAAGCGAAAATATCATTTTGCAAGTAACAAATGTAGATCCATCTGAACTCATATCTATCATAAGTTGAGAGGAATCAAATCTTTCTATGTAGAAACTTTTCTTTAATTATTTTTATTTTAAAAACGTTTTCACTTTTAGAGAATTGATTTCTTTGTACACATGATAGATGAAGATTTAAGATAAATTTATATATATGCCACATGTCAACTTCATCTTAAGTACAAAAGAAATTCCACATCTTTATATATATATATATATATATATATATATATATATATATATATATATATATATATATATATATATATATATATATATATTTATTATCTATATTAAGATGTATAAAACACCTATCAACTAATAAAATATAATATCCCTCAAACTAAGTTGTGAAAAACTTATCTAAAGTAAATCATTATTACTTTCCTTAAATTTTACTTTATGTATTGCACATTCAATACATTACATTACTGCCATACCCGATTGCAAGGAAAAGATTGATTGGTTTAACGATGGCTTACCTAGCTAACAGTGCCCAAGTGTCTATTTATGGGTCAAGTGTCTAAAGAACATAGCGATAGGAGTTTAAATTGATCAACTTATAACACAGCCCCAAGAAAATACTTGAAATGAGTACACTTATTCAATAGCACTCTCAAAATATAGTATATGTATAATAGAAATTAACTTGCAAAATATTCATCTCAAATCATGTTCTGTGAACTCTCTCTTCTTCTACACTATCACAACCCAATTCCACAAACAACTCTTACTCCTTCAACACTAGCACAACCCAATTTCATGAACAAGCCTCCACTAATAATGTTGTTCTAACCCAATTTCATGAACAAGCCTCCACTAATAATGTTGTTCTTTATACCCATTGCAATTTTTTCAAGCATCTCACATTCTCCATTAAATATAATAGTTCTTAGAGTAATATAAAATTGTAAGGCTATTTTGTCAATACTATAATATGTATATATAATTTTTTTCTAATCTTTTACTATTTTAAACAATTTTGTAAAATATTGGCAAATTTTTCACTCAATTATAAATTCTTGTAAAATATTTGTCAATCTTTCACTGAATTATAAAACCTTGTAAATTCTTGGTGAGTTTTTTTTATAAAGTATAAAACCATATAATAATAGAAAAATGTATTCAGTAAAATGTAATATACTCATTTTAAATATTTGGAAAAAAAAAACATAATTGGATCATGACCACCACTTATGTAAAGGTCATGAGATATTAATATTTTCTCTCCCACTTCTTTTATGGCTTCTTTATTGATAATTCATTGATTATGAATTGACCATTCAAACTAGGGAAAATTTTAAGAACCATCTCTAAATTTATATGTATAATAAATGGGCAAATATCCATGGTACATAGGATAACTAAGTTTTCTCATATACTCCCCCCACCCCCACCCTCATAAATGAGGGTAGGGGTGAGGGGAGTATATTTAATTTTTCTCATATACTCACCCCACCAGTGGGGGGAGTATATGAGAAAACTTATTTACGTTTTCTCATATACTCCCGCCACCCCCACCCCCACCCCCACGCTCATTGGGGGTGGGGGGAGTATATGAGAAAACTTAAATAAGTTTTCTCATATACTCCCCTAATTTTTCTCATATACTCCCCCCACCCCCACCCTCACCCTCACCCTCACCCTCATTTATATACTCTCCCCACCCCCACCCTCATTTGGGGGGAGTATATGAGAAAACTTATTTAGAGGGTGGGATGGGGGGCCATTAATAAGAAAATATGAGGTGGGAGGGGAGGGGGGCATTAATAGGAAAATATATTATATATTTTCCTATTAATGCCCCCCTTCCTCCCACTCTCTATAGGGAGGGGGGGTGGGGGCATTAATAGAAAAATATATTATATATTTTCCTATTAATGCGCCCCTCTCCCACCCTCTATCCTAACTTGAAGACTAATATATATATATATATATATTGGTGAATATTTTACAAAATTGTATAATCTTATAAAATTTTGACTAATATTTAACTAAATTATAAAATCTTGTAAAGTATTGGTAAATCTTTCACTAAATTATAAAATATGTTGAAGTCTTGGTGAATATGTTGATAAAATATAAAACCATAAATAATAATATGAAAATATATTCATTAAAATCAAATATAATCATTTTACATGTTTGGAAAAATAAATATAATTTTTCCCTACCTAAGATAATGTTGCTAGCATCAAGGGTTGTATTTGTTAGGGTTCTTACTGTATACTCTTGCATATATGTGTATCAATTTTAATGATATTTTTCCATAAATATCCTATAGTGGTTGATCTTGACCACCACATATGTCAAGATCAAGAGATATTAATATTTTCTATACCACTTCTATTATGTTTTTTTTTAATTCATCGATTATGAAATCTATCTTCAAATAAATTCATTATAGAATGTTCTTGAATACGAGGGCACATAATTATGTTCATCAATAACTTCAAAGTATAAGAATATTTAGAGGTCATAGTCCATGCATGGATATCTCTCTAATCCTCCATTTGTACCTAAAAATGATCAATTTCCAGTGAAAATAGGTCACTTTTATCCATTATATTTTTGTTGGCTTATAAAAAAGTTAAAAAATACAGCTTTGTAATAAATGTTGGGCATATATTAGGACTTAAGCTATAGGGAACAAAAACACCCACTAAGAATAGATGTAAACTATTTGGTACAAATGAAACCACAAAAGCCTCTCATGGGTATAAACTTACTTAAAAAGTGTAAATCAATATTTTTTTATAAAAAATGCAATTTGAAATGATGTATCACATTCTTAGATATGAATAAATCATATATACATCACATCATAGGTCATTTAATCCTAAACTTTCTATAGATTAAATTTTCCTACTAAAAACTTTATATAATTTTAAAAAAATATATATTTTACACTACAAGGAGAACACCTTCTTGTGGAGGTTTTTACAGAACCTTGTTGGATTATTAGGAGGGGGGTGAATTAGTAATAGTGTTTTTTAATTATTTCTAACCACAATATATATATTTATTATCAGTTTATTAATATCATTAAACAATTGCAGAATAAATAAACCATGAACAATGAGCAATCATACACATACACATAAAACATGAAAAATGAGCAATCATACACATATGCAATACACCAGTGTTTTTATGTGGAAACCCAATGCGGGAGAAAACCACCGAATTATTTTTATTATATGCATTTAAGAAGTACATTCATTAGAAGCACCAACTTCATTTGTTTTCGAGCTCCAACTGGGAGGAGGCTCCAACACCCTATATTTTCAGGCTGCAACCACTCCCTGAGGGAAGATCCAACTCCCTAATTCTCTAGATTCAACCAGAAGGAGGCTAGAACCCCCTATGTTCTCTAGCTACAATTGGAAGGTGACTGCAACCACCTATTATTTCCCCGTCCAAAGTGACCTAAAGTATAAATGTCAAATGTAGAAAACCTGTCACTGTCACTGAATCAACAATATCATTGTAATAACTATCACTCGAAGCTTGTACCAACATGTACCAATATTCTTCAAAACGTTCATGCAGATCTACGACCTCTATATGACAACACATGGATGTCCATGCCTTTCCCTACTGAAACTCACAAATGTTCATGCTTATGCTTGTTGCAAATTGAGGACTAGAACAAAGATATACTAGTACAATAAAAATCTCAATGTCACCATGTCTGTGTCACTCTCTCAATCTCAGTCACTGTTTGATCTCTCTGTATCTGCTCACAAACTGACTGATCTAACAGAAAAGAATATTCATCCAACATCCAAGTAGATCTAACAAAACCATGTGCTATGTTCATACATATGTCTCATTGATCTTGTTTGATATAGGAAACTCTTACATTAACCATAAATCAAACCCTCATTGTTATGCAAACCCAAACCTATATTGATAACACTATGTCTCAACCATACTCCAAATAACATAGGATATGTCTTAACAAGATGCTCAATGAAGTATCCCAAAAAAAAACAACCAATACAGTAGAAATGTATCCCTGTATATCTGTTTGATACAGAATCTACCATACAACCAATAATACCTCAAGAAAAAATTGCAATATCCCATGGCTATACCCCAAGAATTCACCAAAGATCTACTTAAGATAAACATATCAAATACCTTTTGTTACTGTAGATATATCGGTTGTACCTTTTCACTGTTATACCTTCATTTAGCAACTTGTCAGCTGTACAACTTATCATTGATGATAAATATTATCTTCCTTTTCACATTTGGCAACAGATCCATGCTATATCTTTAGTAAACCAACGAGTATCCATGCTTTATCCCACTATGGCCTGCGGATGTCCACACCCTTCTATTACTGCAACGTGTAGATTTCTTCAGTAAAACCCTAGTTCAGTACACACAATCGTGACCCTTTGAATTCTGCAACTTCTCTTGTCACTTCCTGAGACTTACTACAATAGATTTGTCAATGATGCCAGCCCATAACATTTCAAAAAAGAGGTATTCAATGTGCTCAAATAAGGTGCTAATGAGAAACACTTTCTCTCTTATTTATACTCTCCAAGTAGCTTCCTTTCGGGGTTATCTTCTAACTGTTTTACCCAACTTCCTTCTTTTAGGGCTAACCCATTTTTAACTACTTCACCCATTTTCAACCACTTTACCATAAATAGAAAACTCACCACTTCTTGTTGCAACTAAATTATTTTTAATTATTTTCTTATTGCAACAAATTTACTCATGATTAACTCCTAGTTACAACCACTTTGACTAGTAAGCTTCTTCTAGAAGCTTCTATAGTAATTGACTACGTTGACCTTCTACGGGCTTCCAGATGACTCATGAGGGTTCTCCAACTTCACAAAACCCTATCTCCTCAATCGTAAGGAACTATGTGACGTACCACATATCACCAAAAATGACACGACATGTACTATCCATCTATGATAGTCTTTCCTACAATTTCATTGATCTTCTGTAATGTACCTCAAATTCACCATAAAAAAGAAAAAAAAAATTAAGACATAATTCAATTTCATTTAAGATTAGAATTTAAGAGAAGGTAAGATTCATTTATGTCCATAATGTCATTTATATGCCAGTCTAGTTTACTTTGAACTGAAAATATTATGAGGGTACAATCCTTCCATAATTCTATCACTTCCCTTGACTCTCAAACTACTCCAACATACTTATGTAAAAAGACAATGTCTAAACTCAGGTCGAAGGAACCTTTGATGTTCAGAGACATGAAGCTCAGAAGGGATAACACCTTCGAAGTATTCAGAGGGATGCAAAGATCGAAATTGTCTTGCAGAGGTCAAGTTCAGGTGGAGAAGGCTAAGTCATTTTGGCCAGAGATCCTTGAGTGGAGTCAACGAACAGTGAGATTTATTCGTGGGGAAGTAACGAAATCTCACGGACTGTTGGATCTCGTAGATCTATGGGAAGGTTAATAATGATCATCTTTTAGCATTCAGAAGCTCAGGAGGAGTATCGGTCGTTGGATGAGAAGCAACAAGAGTCGTTGATCTTGCACTTGAATTTCGTCATTTCGGAGTTCGGCGTTTGGGGAAGCAAGAGATTTTGGAGTCGATGTATCACGAACTTTTGGTTCGGGAAATCCCAAAAGAATCGGGATTGTTGATTTCAAGCGAACAGGCCAAAAATCATTAAGCCCCTTTTTGGTATTTCGGGTCCCGAGAGTTCGAAGGGCCCAGAAATATTGTAGCCAGAAACGCGAAATCCCGAATAGCGAAACCCCAAAATGTGAAATGGAAAAAACCTGTTAAGCCCCTTTTCGGCATTTCGGGTGCCGGGAGTTCGAAGGGCCCAGAAATGTTTCAGCCGGTGTCGCAAAATCCCAAATCGCGAAACCCCAAAATACTATATGTACAGGCTCCTTCCAATTCAATTATTCAAGGATAGATCTGCTAGAAATTTAATTACAGAAGTAAACATATGCCTATAAATAGATCGTTACCTTTCAAGCTCATATATACATAGAAAATCCTACCTAGAATTTTTATTTCAGAGTTAACAAAAAATTCCTGTAGGTGGATCTTGTTCTTTCAAGTTCATATGTAGATAGTTTTATCTAGCGTTTTGTTTCAGGAGGAATAATTCCCAAAATATAGTCTTTGAACATAAACTTCTTACAATGAACCGATGTCATCCATGGAAATTATTTCAACTGAGCACAATTAGACGCATAAAATCAGATACACGAATCATTCAAACAAAGACTGACCATAATTTAAAAGAAGCCAAAATACCAAGTTGTTATTTCGGCATTCAGGATTTTCTTATTACATATCCGCGAAGTTCCTTTACTTTAATAAATCCCAAAATCTTGAACCCTGAAACCTCGAAATGATGGGCCCACAGTCCTTTCGCATTTCGCGATTCAACACTTCTTATTTCATTTAGTTTTTGCATCAGGTGTTCAAAAACCCCAAAATCTCAAAATGCGGGGTCCACAGCCCTTTCGCATTTTGTGATTCGACACTTCTTGTTTCATTTAGTTTATGCAACAGGTGTTCGAAAACCCCAAAATCCCGAAATGCGGGGCCCACAGTCCTTTCACATTTCGTGATTCGCCACCTCTTTTTTTTTTGTGTTCGGCGTTTGTAATTGTTGAAACCCGATTGACTTCGGCTTTTCACGCCATTTTATTCTCTAAGGATTAAACAATTAAACAAACGTTTTTGGTAAAGGTTCTGATTAAATATCTCTAAACCCTTATGCTTACGAAGATCTCCATCCTTTCATTTCCATGAAGTTCAACTATGACTAGTTAGGCTATTCTTCTCATTATTTCATTTCTAGAAAATGCATTTATAATTAATTAGACTATTTGTCTTCCATTATGTTTCGCACCTGTTGAATATACCTATATCAGGCATTTAAAATGAGTCATGTAATTTGTATGGTTATCTATACAAATATATATTTGTATATATCTGCACACATAGCTATTTCCTATTGTGTAATCATTCCTACAGTAATTTAATTCGATAGAAAAAATCGCCTAGAATTAAGAGATAATCCATAGGGAGATGCCTGTACACATAGGTATGTAAAAATTTTAAACCCCATAATTACTTCTAGGATAGCGTCTGCACAAATCCTATATAAAAAAGATAAAACAACCGGATATACATATGAGACATTGATATGGTGATGATCTCTAGTATAATATAATGAAATAGTATTCTATTTAATACATATATGCTTTCTAATATATTACCAAATCTCGATTTCCTTCTGGTAAAGACACTAAAATAGTTTTTCCTCGATAGCTAACAATTCAAACTCTAGGGGTTTACCCTACATTTCATTTCTTTCCTTCAGAATTATATAAAAACAAGTACTCCATTCATTCTTAAGAAAATGCAAATCGATCAGTCAATAATTCATCATGACATACAAACATAGAAGGAAAGGTTTACATATCTGGAACAGTTCGCAGAAAGACAAAGGGAACAACCACGTTCCTCCCAACCTTAGAATAGGGCAACCAAATTCACTTGCCCGATTCACCCCCTAGCCTGACCTTGAATCCATGAGGGCAAACTTCGAAACTCCTCCTCAACACTGTCCTTCAATTCCAACAGTTATCCTCTCACCTCACACTTACTCAACAATGCTCATAACAGCAAGGAAAATCCATTTCAACGGGCTCCTCTTGCCTCACACTCAATCTGTAGTGTTCATAACAACGAGTTCAAAATCTTTCCCAACATACTTGGAAGCATCCTACCTCCTCGCATATGCTATATATCAATTTTGCCCAGGTCTTTTTCCCTCCCTTTGGGGGATTTTCGCAGCTTTCTAAACCCCTAATTTTCAGGGCCTTCCCATGGCCAAATATCTGATTTTCCACTTGTAATCATCAGGCCAGAGGTAGTTCCAACTTGTTCCCCCCCTCATGGAGTCATGGTCAGATGATTTTAACATGGTCGTTCCATTTGTCCTCCTGCAATTAATATAAATCTTTTGTTTTTATACAAGTGTCATAGTCAAATAGTTAGTTGAGTCCCAATTAGAACTTTGCCCAACAATCATAATAATTCATTACAAATATCAAATTCGAAATTCGGATTTTCCATAAATGGAAAAAAAATTCCAAATTCGAATTTACTAAAAACGGAATTAAATTTCCAGAAAATTGAACTTTCAAAAATATTTTATTTTTGGGGATATCACATCCTTTCCCCTTTCAGTAAAAAATTGTCCTCAGTGTTCGTTCCTTTCCTAGAACAGGATTGGATGAGATTTCCGCAAATCTCCCTCCAACTCCCAAGTGGCCTCCTCGGGACTAAAGTGCTTCCATTGCACCTTTACATGAGCGATGGCTCTGTTCCGAAGTGTTATTTCTCTCTGGTCTAGAATGCACAGGGGTTCCACCTGGAACTCGCCCTCTGGTTCCACCTACACCAAGTCCCAATCAATCCTATGAGTAGGATCATGAATATACTTTTTCAACAAAGAAACATGAAATACATTAT
>ML779798.1:356803-373985 GCA_009831015.1 Picea engelmannii
TCTATCTGAAATCACCATTTTAGGAATACCATGCAGTCTAAAAATTTATTTCATGAATATTTCAACAATGTTTATAGCTTTAAAAGTAGACTTTACAAGAATAAAGTGTGCAGACTTACTGAGTTTATCGATTACAACCATGATAGAATCATTATGTTTCTGAGTTTTAGGCAAACCTGTTATAAAGTCCAGTGATATGGTCTCCTATTTCCATTCTGGTACTGGTAATGGCTGTAATAGGTCGGCTGGATGTTGGTGTTCAGCCTTAACCTGGTTACAATCTTGGCACCTAGCCAAGTAGTCTGATGTTTCGCCTTTCATATTAGGCCAGTAAAACAATTTTCTAAGTGTTGTTATCGTTTTTTGGTAACTTGGATGACCAAAATACAGTTTCTTATGCACTTTATCCAAAACTGTTAATTTTAACTCTGTTGAATCTAGTATGTAAAGTTTGTTTTTAAATCGTAATAATCCCTTCTTCTCGATACTTAGATCTGGTTTATCGAAGTCTGCGGTATTGTTTTGTAATTCTACCATCATCTTAGTGTAATTTCCATTGCTAATATCGGTCGTCCTTACCTTTTGTTCCAGATTACTTTCTGCCCTGTTGATATTTACCTCAAACAACCCATGGACTCTTCTGCTTAAAGTGTCTACTACTTTATTTTCTTTTCCCTTGCTATGTTTGACTTCGAAGTTGAATTCTCTCAAGACGACTAACCATCTGGCTTGTCGTGCATTGAGCTCTGGTAGACTAAACAAATATTTCACATTGCTATTATCCGTCAATAGTAGAAATTTCCTTCACATTATGTAGTGTCGCCACACTTTTAATTCGTGTATTACCGCTACCAATTCTAAGTCGTGAGTGACATAATTTTTCTCATGTTCCTTTAATTTTTGGGACTCATAAGAAATAACGGGTCCTTCCTGAGTTAGGACACCACCTAGTCCCTCTTTACTTCCATCAACACATACTGTGAAGTCTTTATCTGGGTCTTCTACCTTCAAAATGGGCGTCGATGTCAATAATTCTTTCAGCTTGTTAAAACTATCTTGACACTTTTGCGACCAATTAAACTTGGTCCCTTTCTTTTGTAATGATGTGATAGGGTAGGCTATCTTGGAAAATCCTTCTATAAACCTATGGTAATATCCTGTGATTCCCATGAATGACCGGATATCTACTACATCCTTAGGTATTGGCCATTCCATAATGGATTTTGTCTTCTCTGGGTCTACGACAATGCCTTCTACTAAAATTACATGTCCTAGATATTGTATTTATTTTTGATAAAAGTCACACTTGTCAAATTTAGCGTATAGTTTTTGTTTTCTCAATGTTTGAAGCATTATCCTTAAGTGTTCATCATGTTCTCTCTCCAATTTTGAATAGACCAAAATATCGTCGATAAATACTACCATGAACTTGTTTAAGTATTGACTGAAAATACTATTCATCAGGCACATAAACGTGGCTGGCGCATTAGTGAGTCCAAAAGGTATGACTACGAATTCGTAGTGTCCATATCTTGTCCGAAAAGTTGTTTTGTTTATGTCCTCATCTTTTAGCCTTAATTGATGATAACTAGATCGTAAATCCAACTTTGAAAAGATCTTGGCCCTACCCACTTGATCAAACAGATCATTTATCCTTGGTAAGGGGTATTTGTTTTTAATAGTCATTTTGCTTAGTTGTCTATAATCGATACATAGTCTTAGAGTGTTGTCTTTCTTTTTCACAAAAAGAACTGGTGCTCCCCATGGTGAGACACTCAGTCTCATGTACTCTTTGTCCAACAATTCCTGTAATTGTATTTTTAATTTTGTCAGTTCTGGTAGACTCATTTGGTAATGTGCTTTTGAGATAGCGCTTTATCTGGGTAGTAAGTCTATGGAAAAATCGATTTCCCTTCTAGGAGGTAGTTTTGGTATCTTATCCACAAACATGTCTTTGAATTCACGTAGGAAAGCAATGTCTTCTAACTTGGGCTTATCTTCTTTTTCTAACAGATTCATCACTTGGATGGAGTAAACTTGACATCCCTTTCTAATACATTTATTGAGTTGCATCGCTATAACTTGTCTGACTGATACAGGTTTTGGTATGCCTTGGGTTGTTATAACGGTGCCAAAATTATCTTTATATCTAAGTATCTTTGTATAACAGTTTAGTACTTCTTTGTGTTGTTCCAACCAATCCATCCCGATAATCATATCATAAGATCCTAGTCGTAGGATGTTCAAATTGGTTCTTATCCTTTGACCATCTAAGCTGAACTCAAGATCAGAAATAAAGTCAACTACTTTTCTTTTAGTACCTGTTGCTAGTTGTACAAGCCATGATTTTGTGTGTTTCAGTTTCTTAAGTTTATTCAACTCTACTACATCAGGAGTAATATAACTTAACGTAGCTCCAGGGTTAATTAAAATAGAAATTTGAGTGTCATTGATTTTACCTTCGATTTCCACCACCGAGGACTGGTGGTCAGCTTGTCAACCATCTATGGCTGCATTTATCTGATGCAGACTTCTGCCCACGTCTCCCACTGTCGAGGCTTCCTGCAAATTGTGAATAGCAGTTTTGTTGGCTGCAATTAAATGTGGATAGTTCCTCCTTAGATGAGGCTCTCCACACTCCCAACACTTTAGTGGCTCGCGAGAGTTTTCCCCAAACTTCTTCATTCCCAGGTTTACCGGTTTACTGCTACCTTGCGTATTCGGATGATTAGAGTGAAAATCCTTCCTTGGGAGACTTTTTGTTGCATTTTGATAAGGAGATGGCTGGTATCCCTTCTTCTGTTGGTTCATTCGATCTTGCTTCTTATCCTTCCAGGTCTTGGGAAACTCTACCCATTATTTATACTGGTTATAGCACATTTGTGCTTTCCTAAATGCCTCACTTAAGGATTTGGGGTTGTCAAACTCAATTCTGTCTCGGTAGGCCTGTGGTAAACAACTTAATAATCGCTGGATTTTTACCTTATCCTCCCGGATGTACGGTATGAACCTTAGTAGTTCCATAAATTTATTTATAAGGTCCTCCATTGTCATATGTCCGAGTCGTAACTCATAAAATTATTTCGTCTTCCTTTCATAATAGCTTTCAGAAAGGTATTGTTTCTTGAAATACTTCTTAAAGTCAGACCATTCCAATTGTTTCTCCTTTAGGCCCTTGGCCAACTTCAGGGCCTACCACCAAATGTTGGCCTTCCCCTTCAGATTGTAGATGGTCATTCTGACCTTCATGTTGCTGGAATAGTTGTAGATCTGGAAGTATTTTTTGATGTCCAACAACCATGCCTCGGCTTCTTCTCCTGTCCTGGATTCTCCATCAAAGGTAGTTGGTTTAATCTTTTTAAATTCTTCTTCAAGGTGGTCTACTTGTTTTCTTTTTATGTCTAGTATATTTTTGTCCTCAGTCGAAGGTGTCCCTTCCGACAAACTGTCTCCTTTTTCTATTTCCACACCAGAATTCTTGGAGCCCTTTTACTGACCTCCTCATCATGGTTATCATCCTTTGGGATTTTCTTGGTTACTATACTACGCAGCTGGACTTCATTTATCTCTTGTTGTTCCTGTTGTGATTTCTTCAATTTTTCATTGTCGGCCTTGAAAACCTGCAGTTCCACAATAAGATTGCTCCTTGTTTCCAACACCTCCGTGGGTGAGCTTCCATCACTGTTCTGTCTTGGATCTCTAGGAGATCTAATGCACACGCACCCTCCCCACACCCGCAGGTCATAAGTTATGCGTGCTCCCACAGGATCTTCTCTTTCACACGGACCGAAGAAATCTAAGGCTCTTCTATTTCCCTATCGAGAAATATTCACCCACAACACCTCACGCGATCCCCTCTTTCCAAATCAGGAGATCGGACTTCGCGACTTCACGAAGTCAGTGTTCGAACATTTGTTCCACGAATCCCTGAATGCCGATGCGGTCAACACTGACCTTTCCTATCGATATTTTCTCTATCATTGTTTTGGCACTTGCGATGTCGAGCAACTCGGTTCTCCTACCCCTGAGTCTCGATATGCCGAAACTCTGATACATGCTCACGGGATTGACTTTTCAGCGCCTTCACTCCATCGACATTTCGGAGTGTGCATTATCGCGAATCTTAATGCATATGTTTCGGGCCTTCTCGCCATGAAACTCTGATATATCATGCCACCTGTCCACTAGTCGACTCTGCTATGGCCCCACACTATTCTCGTGCCCGTCAGGATATCGCGTTTCAAGATTCTTGTTGTTATGTGCATGGGAATTCCACCCATGAAACCTTGATACACGATATACGTATAGATCCAAAAACCCTTGTGGCTCGGATCGATGGCTCTACCCATATTGAACTTTGAACCTCTCAAGAATACTTTGTTGTATCTCCCCTGCTCCTCCGTGAGATCTGACGGCTCACGAGATGTCGCAAATCCTCAGAGAATACCAACCGTCCTTCTTTGTTTGGTGATTCCTACGAATGACCAAGTGTTCCTTCGTGGAACTCGTCCACCTGCACACAACTTGCGACGCTTCCTTACAAGCCTTCAAGGTACAACTCCTGTACAACCGTTTGACGATTACTCGAAGGTCCTATACCTCCTGATCTTTCCCACAACCTTCACATCCTTTGAAGACTTCAATTCCCTCTGAAGTTTCTTCAACTCTAAGCTTCAGAGAACCCTTGCACACACTCCTTGTGACATCTTTTCAACACTTCCCAGTGTTGAATCCTTTCAACTCTGCGCACTCCTACAGCAGCAGTCTCTCGACGCTTTTCTCAGGTTCGCAAACCTCAGAATTTTACCCGGCCTGCACACTCCTTGCAAGGCTCCTGTGCCTGTCTGCACTTCTGGATAAATGAGAACAAAAGCTAAACTATCTGAGCTTCAGAGACACAACCCTGAATCCTTGTCGACGCACTCCTTGCGGACACTTCAACTGCACTCCTTGTAGGAATTCTTACTCAGATAGAGAAACAATTGAAACTCATTCTTTCTTCCTCTCAGAATTCAATTCAAACATGAAATCATATACACAACACATAAAGCAAATGTATAACAGGAAGCAAACATAAATGAGCATATCATTTAGCATCAATACATAGAGAACAATCACAAAACCATGAATTTGAATCAAAGTTTTCTTCTATTAATTCAAATATCTATACATCGGTGTTCTTACAGAGCTCTCTGCATGCTCTTTCTCTCTTCAACAATGTTGCTTCATCAATACTGTTACAAATGCACAATGAGGGTGTCTATATCCTGTTTCCCTCTTGTGCTCTAGAAATGTCTAATCTAGAATTAAATTCTATCTACCTGCATTAACTACTTTAAATGCCTTCCACATACTAAGGATGAGAGCTAAAGGCTCAAGGTCCGTTTACATTTTACAAGTGCACCTTTTCTTAATGACTCATTTAAGATTGCGCAACAACTTCCAAGGTGATTTTCAAAATTTGTGTTGGCACTCATCCAACTGTCTTTCACCTCCGCGCTGGCTCGCTTGATGTGGGAGATGCTCCTGCATCATACTCCCTCTCTTGAAGAATTTCACGGGCTCCTATCCATGAGCTCCTGCACGGTATGTCCATGCTTCTGTATTTCTGCTTCAGTCTCCCAGCTGGCATCTTCAACTAGATGGTTCTTCCATTTGACCAGATACTCAAAGTATCCTTTTCTCCTGGTCTTCCTGCCAATCCTTTTATCTAGTATACGCTCCATCTACGGTTTATCTGCAATGGCATGTACTTTGTCCACTGGATCACTGGCTTCTCAGTTCTAGTCCCTATTTCCTCAGCTCTGTATGGGTACAAATATGAGACATTGAATATCGGAGAAATTCCGATCCCATTGGGTAATTCAATATCGTAATCATTCGTCCCAAAATTCTTCAAGACCCTACATGGTCTGATTTTATTCATCTTCAATTTGTTATAATATCCTCTCGGGAACCTTTCCTTTCTCAAATGTGCCAGAACCAAATCACCAACCTTGAACTGAAGTTGTCTCTTCCGCTGATCGGCTCTACGCTTATATTCGTGACTTAAATACAGCAGTCGTTGCTTCACCTTACTGTGAAGTTCTTTCATCGCCTCTGTGAAATCTTCTGCACTAGCGCTCCTAGTCGCAGTCTGTTCTGAATCTCTCAGCGCAGAAACTCCTCTCGGCTGCATGCCATAAACAACCTGAAATAGAATTTGGCCTGTGCTCCTGTTAACTAAGCCATTATACGCAAACTCTTCTTGCAACAATATATGGTCCCACTGGCTATGGTGCTCTGTCACCAAGCTCCTCAGCAAGTCTCCCAGACTTCTGTTGACCACTTCTATCTTCCCATCCGTCTGCGAATGATAAGTTGAACTAAATGAAAAGTTAGTTCCCATCTTCTTCCATAAGGTCCTCCAAAAATTCCCTATGAATTTGTTATCTCGATATGAAACAATGCTCTTTGGCAACCCATGAAGTCGAATGACCTCTTTGAAAAACAAGTTCGCAATATCAGTTGCGTAACTAGTTTTTTGGCATGGAATGAAGTGTGCCATTTTGGAAAATCTATCCACCACCACAAAGATTGAATCAAAACCTCTTTGTGTTCTCGGCAACCCCAATACAAAATCCAAGCTAATCACATCCCACGGCCTCTCTGGTATGGGCAATGGTTGATAAAATCCTGCATTTTGTTTCCTTCCCTTCGAATGTTGGCAAACTCTGCATCGATCCATGAATCTCTTGACGTTTGCTCGCATTCCTGGCCAAAGATATGAATCATTCAGTTTGGCAAACATCTTTCCGTGACCAAAGTGTCCTGCCAATCCTCCATTGTGTTTCTCCTTCAGCAGATTCTCCCTCATGGAGCATTTCGGAATACACAGTTGATTTCCCTTAAACAACAATCCTTCCTAGATCATGTATTCTATCCACTAGCTTCTGTCTCTGAGAACTGGATTCTCAGCTGCTTCATATGCTTCCCCAAAATCCTGATCTCCTGCATACATGTCCCTGCGATCATCAAAACCCAACGTCTTGACTGTGAACTCCTGCAACAACAAACACTTTCTGCTCAAAGCATCAATAACTTTTTTAGCAGTACCAGAAATATGTTTAATCACAAATGTGAAATTCTACATATACTCAACCCATTTGACATGTTTCTGATTCAAATTCTCCTGTTGAGTCACAAACTACAGTGCATGATTATCACTGTATAAGACAAACTCTTTCGGGATCAAGTAATGCCTCCATTTCTTCAATGCCTAGATGATAGCATAAAACTCCTTATCATACGTGGAGTACTTCAATTTCGCTTCATTCAACTTCTCACTGAAGTACGCTATCAACATGTCTTCTTGACTCAAGACTGCCCCTATTGCAAATCCACTTGCATCGCATTTCACCTGAAATGTCTTCTGGAAATCCGGCAACACCAAAACTGGTTGTTTCGTAATCTTCCTCTTGAACATGTTAAAACTCTTCTCAGCCTTTGTTGTCCAGTGAAAAGACTGGTGCCTTTTCTTCACTGTATCCATCATCGTTGCGCTAATTCCACTGAAATTCCTGATGAACTTTCGTTAGAAACTAGCCAATCCATGAAAACTTCTCACCTCGAAGATATTCTTCGGTGATGGAAAATTCTTGATTACCTCCACCTTATCTGGATCCATCCTCAATTCATCTGCAGAAATAACAAATCCCAAGTAAATGAGCTATGTCTTCATGAATGAGGACTTCTTCATGTTTATCAATAGCTTCTCCTGTTGTAACTTCTGCATCACTGTAGCCAAATGCTTCAGATGCTCTGCCACGGTTTTACTGAAAACCAGTATGTCATCCAAATACATAATGAAACAATTCCCGATGAACTCCCTCAGGACTTCGTTCATCAACCTCATGAAGGTACTTGACGCATTTGTTAAGCCAAATGGCATAACAAGCCATTCATACAACCCCTCATTGGTTTTGAATGTTGTCTTCCATTCATCACCTTCTCTCATGCGAATATGGTGATATCCTCTTTTCAAATCAATCTTTGAAAACTACTTTGCTCCACTCAAGCAATCCATCAGATCATCCATCCTCGGCAATGGAAATTTGTATCTGATGGTTATCTTATTTATCTCCCTTGAGTCAGTACACATCCTCCAACCTCCATCTTTCTTCGGACTGAGTATTGTTGGAACAACACATGGACTCAAGCTTTCCCTGACCAATCCTTTGTCCAAAAACTCCTGGAATTTCCTTTTAAATTCCTCATTTTCTTGCGGCATCAATCTGTACGCGGCTTTGTTTGGCAAACTGGTTGTTGGTATGATATCAATATGATGACTCACACTTATGATCGGTGGCAATGAACGAGGTAATTCCTCCACTACTATATCAACGAACTCTTCTAGCAATTCCTGAATCTCTTCTGGTAAATCATCCAATCTCGTGCTAGTCAGAACAATCCTCGGCTTCCTGACCACAAAGAATTGTGGATCTTCCTTCTTCTTAATCTCTGTAAGAAGTTCCTTCCCACTCATGAGAAGTACTATGTTTCTTACTTCCGGTTTCACCTCCTTATCCTTAATTGGAAGCAACATGTGTGTCCTCTCGTTCTTCTCCAGGGTGTAAGTGTTCATTCGCCCATCATGAATCACATTTCTGTCATATTGACATGGTCTACCCAGCAATAGATGACAAACATCCATGTGAATAACATCACATAATATCTTATCATTATATCGTCCTATCTTGAATTCAACTAAACATTGTTTAGTGAAAGTTACCTGGTGTCCTTTCTGTAGCCACGGAATTCTGTATGGGCTTGGATGATCAGTCATATCCAGCTCCAGCGTCTCTACCATCTATGTAGAAACAAGATTATCTGTGCTACCACTGTCTACAATGACCTTGCATACCCTGTCCTTGGTCTTGGAAGAAATCCTAAAATTTTTGGTCCTTTGGACTGAACTTTCCACCTCTTTCTCAAGTGTCAAAAGAGATTTCTGCATCATTAGCGATCTTCCGCCTTCAGTGTCTTCTGCCTCAACATCCCGACTCTGTGCTTCGGCGATGTGAGATTCTCCAATGTCCTTCTTTTTATATGGACACTCGTAAGACTTGTGCCCATTCTTTCCACATGTGAAGCATGTGATTACTCCACCTATTCCTCTTCCTCTACCTCTAGTATGAGGAAAAGTGTTGTTATCAGCATAATCTCCTTTCTGCTCAGTATGCTTCCTTCGCTGTGAAATTCCATCTCTCTCTCCTCGAGTCAGAGGTTTCTTAAAGTCCTCCTTGGGATTTTGGTATTTTCCCTAGGCAACTGATTTTCCTCTGGGATGAATTTTGCCTCGGTCCCTCTGACTCTGCATTCGGCTCAGCTTCTCTTATGCTTTCAGAGCCATCTGATAAGAATCTTCCATCGTTCGGATGGTTACCATGCTCATCTCATCCTGGATATCATATCTCAGGCCATTCATATATCTGGAAACTTTCTCATCATCGTTCTCCCGATGACCTGCCCCGATGTTCAGTTTATAGAATTCCTCAGTGTATTCTTTCACTGTCATTAGCTTCTGTCTCAGGTTCTGCATCCTCCTGAACAGAGTAATTTGATAGTCCCTAGGGATGAATTTCGCCTTCATATTTGCGATCATCTTGTCCCAGATTTTGATCTTTTTCTTTCCCTTGCAGAGTTTGTCAGCTTGCAGTTGATCCCACCATAATGTTGCATGTCCCTTTAACCTTTTCATAGCATGCGTGACTTTCTTGTCCTCTTCGACATCTTCCTAGTCGAAGTATGTGTCAAGAGCTCTAATCCAATCTACAAGCTCCTCTGCATCCAAGTTTCCCTCGTAAACTAGAATGTCCATTTTCTCTTTTGCACCAATCCTGGAAATAGCTTTGATCAAACGCTCGTTTGATTCATCTTCGGCTGCAACTTATTCTTCTCGTTCAACCTCAATTTCACTCTCGGAATCACTCATATCCCCTGCACTAGCTGTGCGTCTTTGCATTGTCTCCATGTCTTCGAGTCTATATTGGAGATCACACATCTATCTTTCCATAACTAGATCTTCCATCTGCCTTCCTCTTCTTCTCGACATTTCCCTATCCTCTGGATCAGGTGATTGTCTATCTCTCCTTGGCAGCATGGTGAATTCTCTTCTCTACTACAGAAAGCAAAGAATCTTTCTGTTCTCTGATACCACTTGATGCACATGCACCCTCCCCACACCCGCAGGTCGAAAGGTCTGCACGCTCCCACAAGATCTTCTCTTTCACACGGCCTGATGAACTCTAAGGCTCTTCTATTTCCCTATCGGGAAATCTGCACCCACAACACCTCATGCGATCCCCTCTTTCCAAATCAAGAGATCAGACTTTGCGACTTCATGAAGTCGGTGGTCGAACATTTGTTCCATGAATCTCCAAATGACGATGTAGTCAACGCTGACCTTTCCTATCGGGGTTTTCTCTATCGTTGTTTCTGCACTCGTGATGTCGAGCAACTCGGTTCTCTAACCCCCGAGTCCCGATATGCTAAAAATCTGATATATTATGCCACCTATCCACTAGCCGACTCCGCTATGGCCCCACACTATTCTCGTGCCCGTCGGGATATCGAGTTTCACGATTTCACGATTCTTGTTGTTATGTGCACGGGACTTCCACCCATGAAACACCGATACACGATATACGTATAGATCCAACAACCCTTGTGGCTCGGATCGATGGCTCTGCCCCTCCTAAGATTTGAACCTCTTGAGAATACTCTGTTGTATCCCCCCTGCTCCTCCGTGAGATCTGACGGCTCACGGGATGTTGCAAATCCTCCTCAGAGAACACCAACCGTCCGTCTTTGCTTGGCGATTCCTGCGAATGACCAAGTGTTCCTTCACGAAACTCGTCCACCTGCACACGACTTACGACGCTTCCTTACAAGCCTTCCAGGTACAACTCCTGTGCAACCCGTTGACGATTACTCAAAGGTCCTATACCTCCTGAGATTTTCCACGACCTTCACGTCCTTTGAAGACTTCAATTCCCTCCAAATTTTCTTCAACTCTGAGCTTCAGAGAACCCTTGCACGCACTCCTTGCGGCAGCTTTTCAACACTTCCCAGTGCTGAATCCTTTCGACTCTGCACGCTCCTGCAGCAGCAGTCTCTCAACCCGTTGCTTAGGTTCGCAACCCTGAGACTTTTACCCATCTTGCACACTCCTTGCACGGCTCCTGTGCCTATCTGGACTTCTGGATAAATGAGAACAAAAGCTAAACTATCTGAGCTTCTGAGACGCAACCCTAAATCCTTGTCGATGCACTCCTTGCGGACACTTCAACTGCACTCCTTGCAGGAATTCTTACTCATATAGAGAAACAATTGAAACTCATTCTTTCTTCCTCTCAGACTTCAATTCAAACATGAAATCATATACACAACACATAAAGCAAATGTATAACAAGAAGCAAACATAAATGAGCATATCATTCAGCATCAATACATAGAGAACAGACACAAAGCAATGAATTTGAATCAAAGCTTTCTTTTATTAATTCAAATATTTGTACATGGGTGTTCTTACACATCTCTCTGCATGCTCTTTCTCTCTTCAACAATGTTGCTTCATCAATAATGTTACAAATGCACAATGAGGGTGTCTATATCCCGTTTCCCTCTTGTGCTCTAGAAATGTCTAATCTATAATTAAATTCTATCTACCTGCATTAACTACTTTAAATACCTTCCACCTACTAAGGATGAGAGCTAAAGGCTCAAGGTCCATTTACATTTTACAAGTGTTCCTTTTCTTAATGACTCATTTAAGATCGCACAACAACTTCCAAGGTGATTTTCAAAATTTGTGCTGGCGCTCGTCCAACTGTCTTTCACCTCCGTACTGGCTCGCTTGATGTGGGAGATGCTCCTGCATCAAGATCCTTGGTGCAGATTCCCTTCCACCTGATTTTTTCACCTTCTTGGGCTGTCATAATCAACACAAAACAGAAAGGCTTTCTATTTGTAACCACAAGATTTATTATTTTTTTTTTATATAAACTGAAATATATACTAAGAAATTAATGTGGCCCTGTTCAGGCCCAGTGTTGTAACTTTTGCTCTGATACCATATGTAACGTACCTCAAATTCACCATAAAAAAAATAAAAAATAAAATAAATAAAATTAAATTAAGACAATTCAATTTCGTTTAAGCTCAGAATTTAAGAGAAGTTAAGATTCATTAATGTCCATAATGTCATTTATACGCCAGTCTAGTTTACTTTGAACAGAAAATCTTATGAGGGTACAATCTTTCCATAATTCTATCACTTCCATTGACTCTCAAACTACTCCAACATACTTATGTAAAAAGACAATGTCTAAACCCAGGTCGAAGGAACCTTTGATGTTCAGAGAGATGAAGCTCGGAAGGGATAACACCTTCGAAGTATTCAGAGGGAGGAAAATATCAAAATCGTCTCGCATAGGTCAAGTTCAGGTGGAGAACGCTAATTCTTTTTGGCCAGAGATCCTTGAGCAGAGTGAACGAACAGTGAGATTTCTTTGTGGGGAAGTACCAAAATCCACCATTGGATCTTGTAGATCTGTGGGAAGGTTAAGACTGATCACCTTTTAGTGTTCAGAAGCTCAGGAGGAGTAGTGACCGTTGAATGAGAAGCAACATGAGCCATTGATATCGCACTTGAATTTCCTCATTTCGGAGTTTGGCGTTTGGGGCAGCAAGGGATTTTAGAGTCGATGTATCGCGAACTTCCGGTTCATGAAATCCTGAAAGAATTAGGATTGTTGATTTCAAGCGAAAAGGCCAAAAACCATTAAGCCCCTTTTCAGCATTTCAGGTCCCGAGAGTTCGAAGGGCCCGGAAATATTGTAGCCAGAATTGCGAAACCCTGAAACGTGAAATGGAAAAAGCCTGTTAAGCCCCTTTTCATCATTTCAGGTCCCGGGAGTTCGAAGGGCCTAGAAATGTTGCATCCAGTGTTGCGAAATCCCGAATCGCGAAACCCCGAAATATTATATGTACAGGCTCCTTCCAATTCAATTATTCAAGGATAGATCTACTAGAACTTTAATTACAGAAGTAAACATATTCCTATAAATAGATCGGTACCTTTCAAGCGCATCTATACATAGAAAATCCTACCTAGAATTTTTATTTCATAGTTAACAAAAAAATCCTGTAGATGGATCTTGTTCTTTCAAGTTCATATGTAGATAGTTTTATCTAGCATTTTGTTTCAGGAGGAACCATTCCCAAAATTTAGTCTTTGAACATAAACTTCTTACAATGAACCGATGTCATCCATGGAAATTATTTCAACTGAGCACAATTAGACACATAAAATCAGATACAGGAATCATTCAAACAAAGACTGAGCATAATTTAAAAGAAGGTAAAATACCAAGTTGCTATTTCGACATTCGGGATTTGCTTATTACATATGCGTGGAGTTCCTTTACTTTACTAAATCCTGAAATCCCGAACCTCGAAACCCCAAAATGTTGGGCCACAGTCCTTTCGCATTTCACGATTCGACACTTCTTGTTTCATTTAGTTTTTGCATCAGGTGTTCAAAAACCCAGAAATCCCGAAATGAGGGATCCACAACCCTTTCGCATTTTGTGATTTGGCACTTCTTGTTTCATTTAGTTTATGCAACGGGTGTTCGAAAACCCCAAAATCTTGAAATGCGGGGCCCACAGTCCTTTTGCATTTCGCGATTCGACACTTCTTATTTTTTTTTGTGTTCAGCGTTTGTAATCGCCGAAACTCGATTGACTTCATCTTTTCACACTATTTTATTCTCTAAGGATTAAAAAATTAAAAAAACATTTTTGGTAAAGGTTCTGATTAAACGTCTCCAAACCCTTATGCTTATGGAGCTCTCCATCCTTTCATTTCCATGAAGTTCAACTATGACTAGTTAGGCTATTCTTCTCATTATTTCATTTCCAGAAAATGCATTTATGATTATTTAGACTATTTGTCTTCCATTATGTTTCGCACCTATTGAATATACCTATATCAGGCATTTAAAATGAGCTATGTAATTTGTATGGTTATCTATATAAATATATATTTATATATATCCAGACACATAGCTATTTCCTATTGTGTAATCATTCCAACAATAATTTAATTCGATAGAACAAATCGCCTAGAATTAAGAGATTATCCACAGGGAGATGCATGTACACATAGGTATGTAAAAGTTTTAAACCCCATAATTACTTTCGGGATAGCGTCTGCACAAATCCTATATCAAAAAGATAAAATAACCGGATATAAATATGAGACATTGATCTGGTGATGATCTCTAGTATAATATAATGAAATAGTATTCTATTTAATACATATATGCTTTCTAATATATTACCAAATATTGATTTCCTTCCGGTAAAGACACTAATATAGTTTTTCCTCGATAGCTAACAATTCAAACTCTAGGGGTTTACCCTACATTTCATTTCATTCCTTCATAATTATATAAAATAGAATACTCCATTCATTCTTAAGCAAATGCAAATCGATCAGTCAATAATTCATCATGACATGCAAACAAAGAAGGAAAGGTTTACATATCTGGAACAGTTCGCGGAAAGACAAAGGGAACAACCATGTTCCTCCCAACCATAGAATAGGGAAGCCAAAGTCACTTGCTCGATTCACCCCCTAGCCTGACCATGAATCCATGAGGGCGAACTTGGAAGCTCCTCCTCAGCATTGTCCTTCAATTCCAACAGTTATCCTCTTGCCGCACACTTACTTAGCAATGCTCATAACAACAAGGAAAATTCATTTCAATGGCCTCCTCTTGCCTCACACTCAATCCGTAGTGTTCATAATAGCAAGGAGAGCTCAAAATCTTTCCCAACATACTTGGCAACATCCTGCCTCCTCGCATATGCTATATATCAATTTTGCCCAGGTCTTTTTCCCTCCCTTGGGGGGATTTTCAAAGCTTTCTAAACCCCTGATTTTTAGGGGCTGCCCATGGCCAAATATCTGATTTTCCACTTGTATTCATCAGCCTAGAGGTAGTTCTAACTTGTTCCCCCCCTCATGGAGTCATGGTCAGCTGATTTTAACATGGTTGTTCCATTTGTCCTCCTCCAATTAATATAAATCTTTTGTTTTTATACAAGTGTCATAGTCAAATAGTTAGTTGAGTCTTAATCATAAATTTTCTCAACATTCATAATAATTAATTACAAATATCAAATTCGAAATTCGGAATTTCCATAAATGGCAGAAAAATTCCAAATTTGAATTTACTAAAAATGGAATTTAATTTCCAACAAATTTAACTTTCAAAAATATTTTATTTTTGGGGATATCACATCTTCATTACATAATTCCTCGGACAAGAATGGGTCCCTTATCCAAAGTTATGGGGATACCAGAATTTGTTGACAGACTTGCTTCAAGGGTTGACATCAATGACAACCAACCCAATTAATAAACAAACCTCACCAAACAAAATTATCCCTTAGTTGTTTATATCGGAGATTATTTGTCGATATGGGTTGTCGAAGGTTTTTGAAGAGTTTTGTTTTGGGTACTCCTTTAAGGTATGTACGCACCAATTCACACCTAAAAAATACTACACTGGTGCTTAAATGTTAAAATGCACTATCACTTTTCATAGTAAAGGTTGTTAGCGGAAGTTGTTAGTGAAGGCAAGCAACCAAAGGTTTTTGTAGAGGTTTTTTTTCAGTGTACCTTTAAGGTATATACACGCGTGCATACATGAAAAATAAATCTATGGTGCATCAATGTTGAAAAACATCGCCATGATTTAAAATAAAAAATACAAGCACTGAATAAATCACACTGGTGTCATTGAACATTACGCATTGGTGTGTCTCGCTATTGTCAGGCACGTCACAGTAAGGTAAATTATAAAAAAAATACCCAATGGATTTTTATTGTTACAATGCATCCCATGCTTCCAAACTATCAAGCAAGCATTTATTCTCACCTCACTTCCTAATATTCCATGTTTTTGGTGCTCTACACCAACTTGGATATCTCCATTGGTAGATTCCACACATTTCCAAATTTTGAAAATTACCATGAATTTTCATTTCCTCTCAACGGTGTATCCATGTCTCCTCAAGACATAAGAGGCGAAGTAAATTATTATTACCTTCCTATTTTCATTTTGATCCAATCAAAATTTGAATTTAGCTTGAAATTTGACACTTTTTCCAATTTTGCACCATACACTTGAATGCTTCAGCTTTCCCCAAAGCATTATGTACTGTGTTAAATTCACAGTGATCACTTCCATTGGTGCATTTCATATATATGTATGCACTAGTACTGATTCAGGAAAGAGAATCGTGATAAATTATAAAAATAAAGTGGTGCATCCATCAGAATGCCCCACAACCGATGCACAATTGGATCTGACTCGTACCCATACATTTCACTTAATTAACAACACTACTATCTTAATGAATTATAAAATTTAATTTAGTGATGCACCGAATTTAACCAACTGCATCGGGGTGTACATGAAAAATAAAGGACCGGTGTGTCAATGTTTAAAAGCACCACCATACTTTATAATAAAAAATCCATGCACCGAGTAAATCACACCGGTGTTGTTCAACATCACACACTGATGTGCCTCTCTGTCATCAAGTTCAAAGTCGTAGGGTAAATAAAAAAATAACTACCAAACCAATTTTCATTATTGAAGTGCATCCCATACTTCCAAAATCTCAAGAAAGCATCGATGCTCACTGTCCTTCCTAAAACACCCTATTTTTGGTGCTCTACACTGACATGGATAACTCCATTGGTAGATCCCACACATTTCCAAATTTTGGAAATTATCACAAATTTTAATTTATTCTCAAATATGAAACTACCCCTCCTCGGGACATAAGAGGCCAGGTAAATTGTTTATTACCTTCCTATTGGAATTTTTATCCAATCAAAATTTGAATTTAACTTGAAATTTGGCATTTTTTTCAATTTGTTTTCTTTATCTAAAGTAAACCATTATTAATTTCCTTAAATTTTATTTTTATGTATTACACATTAAATACATTACATCACCTATAACACAACCTCGAAAAATACTTCAAATGAGTACAATTATTCAATAAAACTCTCAAAATATAATATATGAATAATTTAAATTAACTTACAAAATAGTCAT
>ML779798.1:379420-411109 GCA_009831015.1 Picea engelmannii
TATACTATTGACAAAATAGCCTTACAATTTTCTATTACTCTAAGAACTTTTATATTTAATGGATAATGTGAGATTATTGAAGAAAATGCAATGGGTATAAAGAACAACATTATTAGTGGAGGCTTCTTTGTGAATTGGGTTGTGGTAGTGTAAAAGGAGAGAGAGTTCACAGAACATGCTTTGAGATGAATATTTTGCAAGTTAATTTATATTATTCATATACTATATTTTGAGAGTGCTATTGAATAAGTGTACTCATTTGAAGTATTAAATTTAAGGAAAGTAATAATGATTTACTTTAGATAAGTTTTTCACAATTTAGTTTGAGGGATACTATTTTTTATTAGTTGATAGGTGCTTTCTACATCTTAGTATAGAGAGTTAACATATATATATATATATATATATATATATATATATATATATATATATATATATATATAAAGAGATGTGGAATTCCTTTTGTACTTAATATGAAGTTGACATGTAGCATATATATAAATTTATTTTAAATCTTCATCTATCATGTGTACAAAGAAATCAATTCTCTAGAAGTGAAAACATTTTTAAAATAAAAATAATTGAGGAAAAGTTTCTACCTAGAAGGATTTGATCCCTCTCAACTTATGATAGATCTGAGTTTAGATGGATCTACATTTGTTACTTGAAAAATGATATTTTCCCTTGCCTAAACTCAGTTTTCTTTAAATCATACTCATTATCCATGTTATGTTGATAATGTTGGAATTTGGTATTTATATTTTCCTAAATAATGGATATAATTTATTCATAAAAACTTTATAGTTTTTTTTTGACAAGAACGGTTATGTTGCATTAAGTGGAATCCTGGCAAGCCAGAATCAGAAAGTTACAAATCTGAAGAAGGTTCGTGACCTCTAACAGTGCTTCCAACCTTCTTGTGAATGTCTTGGGAGACCATTCCCATCTGCTTCTTGAGCTAATTCGAGAAAATGACAAAAATTGCATACATGAGTAAATTCTCACAAACTGTGAGAATAGTAGAAGACATAAGCAAAGCATTAAACTAAGGGAGATGAAATTTTCCCCTTAAAGTAGGGATTCATCTTTTTCTGAGAACCTGAAGAAATGTTGGAGGCCGCCTCCTTTTCTCTGCGCGCTTTGTTGGTCTTTCGCCCTCGGGTAAGGGGTGGAGATGAAACTGAATTGTCTTCAGGTTCAGAAGTTTCCACGGAGCCACTAGAGGGGACTGAAACATCCAGAACTGCAGAGGTAGAGGGTTATGGAACTGAAGCCCGAGTTTCTCTCGCTGCTACTGAATCTGGGGGGGTGGAATCCGGAAGGATTTCATCTGCCAAAGGATCTTCCTTGATTGTTGTTGCTTCTGGATCTAGGGCTTCATCTTCCTTCAGCGCATCAAAGCTGTTTTTATTTTCTAGAGTTGCCTCTGCTGAATGAGTGGCCTTCGGAGCCTGGGCTAGAGGATCCTTTCGCCTTGGCTGCCTTCGTTGATTAGATACTGGCTGAAAATCATCTTCTTTGACTGGTCTCGGCTCCTCAGAGGCTTTGGGGCATCTTTTTGCAAAGTGACCGTAAGCATGGCACCAGAGGCACTTAAAAGGAATCTGCTCATAGTCCAGCTCTTGGATATGGCACCATTCCCCCAGGGAGAGCTTAATTTCTTCCAGAAGTCCTTTCTCGAGGTTAACCTCAACACAGATACGAGTGCAGGTAAACTGAGCCCCTTTCGGCTCCGCCCTGTCCAGGAAATGCCCAAGCTTATTTTCAATGTCCTCCAGAGATCTTATCCCCCAGAGGTTCAAGGGAAGGTGGGGCAGCCTAACCCAAATAGGGGTTGCTATGATCTCGACTCCGGGGTTGAAGTCAGGCGTCCAGGGGGCTAAGAACATACCTCTCAACCCCATGAAATAGGGACCAGATCTGAAAACTAGATCACGGTCCTCTTTCCTCGAGAAACTGAAGACAAAAAAAACCCTTCCTACTGCGCACAGAGAAACGTTTCCCTGTATCAGCATCTTCCAACGATCATCCATCCATGCCTCCACCGTTTTGGGGCTAGGCCATAACCCTATAAACTTTTCGATGAGGGCCTTTTCTGCTAGAAAGAGGGCAAGATTGCAAGGGTCCTCTAGAGATAGCTCCAGAGAAGGGATCTCCTCCATCTTCTTAACAAACTTAGACGGGAGAGAAGGCTTGGATTTAGGTCCTTCCGAGCGGACTAACGTTTTGAATGCTTCCAAAGGATCTTCTTCCAACTCAGCAATCGAATCTGGGGCCATCGTAGCAGGCCGTCGACCACCAGCAAAGTTGCAGAGGCAAGCAAGACCACTGCTCCAAACGCATGCAACACTTAGAAATGCAGTCGAAACGCAGGCTGGACGCTCGGAAAGACGTCAATCCGCGACCCTTTATGCAGAGAGAGCAAGGGGAACCCTGATCGACTGCTTCAGACGAACATCTGCGCCCCTGCAATCGAAAACCAGAGTGGAGGCGGCTAGGGTTTAAGCCCTAGCCGCATTGGCATTCCGTCTCGCTTCAGCTTGTTCATTCCATCATGATTAAACGTCTACATTAATATTTTCATGACCAACTTATAAAAACTTTATAGTTAGATGATAGCCTAAGTGAAATTTGATGTTGGTTTTTATAAACCTTGTATTTTATGTTAATAACATTTTAATTCGTAGAGAGATTTAAAAAAAATTACAATTTAAACTGTAAAAAATCAATATAAAATTACTAAGAATATGTACTTTTATGGCTTTTGCAGTAAACAGTAAGTAAAGCTCGAGAGTGGAAAAGGACTTTATTTAAGGCCACCACCAAATATATATAGTTGAATATATAGAGATATTGCAACCGGATTTGGCTACTAACATGCCAATGAGAAGCTGTTGATCATGTGAGAATTGTGGGGCCACCGCAACTCTCATAACCCTTGTCACACCGTGCAGTTGCAGTCGACAGATCAAAGTTGCTCATACATAGCTTATGCCAATATATTAATTAATTTCAAAGTTTGGATAAATTAATTTCAAAGTTGAAGAGAAAAAATATGGCCGTTGGAAATAACTAGGTGGGGTAAGTGGATTACGAACCCTTCATGTATTAAAAGCATTACGCCCTCTGAAAAATTAGGCAACAATTTTAATGAATTTTTCCTCGGAAAATATACACAAAGAAGAGATGCCAATTAGACCCTTCTTTTAACGGAACGAATCTGGCGGAATATGTAGACCAATAAAATAATCATCGTATTCCAAGTGGTGACAAATAAGAATCTCATTACAAACACTTCATTACGGCTTCTCGTAAAATTAGAGATCAATTTTAATGAATTTTTGATATCATAATGGAGACAAACAAGACAAGACAACTAGACTTTTTTTTTAACGGAGCGAATCTGGTGGAATACTTAAATAATAGGCAGATATTATGCATTTTAAACTTCCCTTATTAGTGTCAAGTTTTATTAATATTATTGTTTTGGAGAGTCTCTTTTTTATGGCTATTTATGGCTATGGCTATATGAGAGGTTTTTGGGTAGTCTACGAAAACATCTAAAAATCCAACTATGTTAAAATCCAAATCCAAATATGTTATAAATTTGTATGACTAAGCGAGTAATACCTTAAATAACCTTGAAAACTTAAGTTTCATGTATTTAAAACATTACCACCTCTCATAAAATTAAACTGAATTTTTATACCCAACGGAGAAATAAAATCAGATAGTCTCGATTTCAAATAGAGTTAAACATTCCTAATGGAATTTTTATATCCAAATGTAAACATGAGATAAAGACAATTACACTTAGCGAAGCTCATAAGTATAATAAAGTATATGTAGACAAATAAAACAACCATTGCACTCCAAGTTGAGAGAAATAAGATGTAGAGATTGTGCATCTTAAACGTGTGCCATTAGCACTTCATGTATTAAAAACGACTGCTTCTACTTTGAAAGAGTATTAAATAAATGCTTTACTGTTAGGTGGTTATTATCTACTTTGAGAGAGGATTAAATAAATGCTTTGTTGCTAGGTGGTTATTGATACTCAAAAAATTTCAAAATTGGTAATTTAAATGTTAATTTCAAAATTGGTTATAAGTTTTTAATTTTTATCTAATATTATCATCATAATTTATTAAATCAATTATTAATGAAATTCAAATTTATATTTTATTTTTTTTTAAATATTAATAGATTTAACTTTCTAAAAAAAAGTTAAGTTACTCGTGTTAAGTTATGATTGGATGGATATATGAAAAAACAATGATTTGAATCAACAAATTGAAATAAATGAGTAAAGTCGTTCGAATTCAAGTCCAAAGGTGATAGAGAAAGGGATGTAATGAAATTATGAAAAACAATAATAAAAATAAGAAACTCTAAAACTAATATTGATCTTCTTGAAACAAAACTAATATGTAGTGTTCCCTCGGCCATTTGGAAATGCTATAAGTTCACCATCCAATTAGGATCACACAATTTTGTCCACATTTTAACATTTCATAATTATAACTCAAAAATCAAAGTGTTTCAATGTAAGGAGAATTAAGATATTATCCAAATGGGATAATAGAATATTACACACTAACAATGTGTCAATCACTCTATTGAATCAATGTAATGATACATATAAATACAACAAGTTTTGTTTTAAGATAGACAAACTACTCTAATCATATAATATATCTATCACTTAATATCTCAGCCTCCACTAATATAAAGACTAGGAACACAATTTTCTCATAGAGATGAACTCTACCCAAGAAAACCAAAATACATTAGAAAACATATTTTCCTCACATATTATTAAGAAAAGTAGAAGTTACAAAACTCTTCCTTAACCAATACTTGTTTTAATCTCCATCACCTTCATTAACACCTTCTCTTTTATGCAACATATCCTCCACTATAAATTCAAGAACCTATCGATTTGCAAATTCTATCTTTGGTCCATCCTATATTTCATTTTTTACCTTGATAATACATATGGACCTCAATAATGTTGAAAATTGTAATTACAGGTCGATGACATCTTCATGTCACCAACAATTTTTATGTGAGTCAATCTATCAATATCTGTATTTTCAGTCAGAAAGTCTGACAATTTGCAAATGTAAAGTCGCACGTTTACTCAAAAGTCAGTCGGTCAACGGTGAAGTTATAAATAGAGTCAAGATCTCTATCTTCTCAAGTTTAGGTAAGTGGTTGAAGAGTCAGTCAAATTAATGGTAGTGTTTAATGTTAGCTCGGTCTTAGATTCCGTAGGAAGTCTCATTTGAAGTCTATAAAATCCTGAGTCATTTAGTTAGTCGGATGATGAACCATGCACAACAGAAAAGAGATGTAGAGAAGAAAAGGTGAGAACCAACAACAGCTGCGGAGTTCAAGAAGTCTGAGTCTTGTAAATTCAGCAAAAGAAGTCAGTGGAGATAAATCTCATCTATGTCAATGTATTTTGTATTCGTGCACAACGCCAAAGTTTATTAATATCAAGATTTTTTTGTATTGACAAATTTCTGTCTTATTTCTAAGTTTATGTGATAAGAACAACACTGTGTTATTTTTCATTTATAAATCATTCCATTAACATTGTTTATTCACAACGCATAAAAAATTGAGTAGTATGTCGTGTATCCTGCTTGGTGCATAGTATTTTAAACTGCATTGCACAGAGTAGACTGTGTGCACCATCGACCCAACGTAGTTGATCCCAAGATATGGTATCAAAGAAGGTTCTATAAAAACACGTTCAAGAGAAGAAACTCTGTTAAAAGTGAAATATGGCTTATACCTCAAATATGCAACCTCCCACTTTCACAGAAACAAATTATGAGATGTGGTCCTTGACCATGAATGCTTTGTTCTAAAGTCAAGATGTATGGGAAATAGTCTAGAATGGATATGTAGAACCAGCATATCAAGAAGGATATAATGCTCTCACACAAGGTGATAAAGATGTCTTGAAAGATCAAATAAATAAAGATGGAATGGCATTGTTTTACATACATCAAGCCATGCATGAGAGAATACTTCCAAGATTTACATCAGCAAATAAAGCCAATAAAGCATGGGGAACATTACAAAACTCTTATCAAGGTATGGACAAATTAAAAACTTCAAAACTGCAGAATCTTAGAAGAGATTTTGAAACCATGTCAATGAAAGATTCAGACACAGTGGATTCATTCTACACCCACGTCATTGGAATGATAAATTAGATTAAGTCTCATGGTGAAACCATAGAAGACAGAAAAGTTGTTGGGAAGGTACTTAGGAGTCTTCCTCCTAAATTTGATACCCTTGTTTTGACTCTAGAAGAGAGCAAAGACTTGAGTCAGTTCATTCTAAATCAACTGCAAGCTTCCCTCATCAGTCATGAACACATATTGAATAGGTCAAATATGTCATTAGAGAATGCATTTTCCGCGAAGTCATCTATAAGTCGTGGAAGAGGAAGAGGGAGAGTTAACTCTAAGGGAAAAGGAAGAAGTTCTGATAGAAGTGGATGCAGTAGAAATCCTGTAATGTACCCCAAATTTCCCAAAATAAAAATAAAAAATTGCTAGGGAATATTAAGACTCCTTGACTCTTCAACATTTGGTCAAAACACATTTTTATTTCCTTTATTGTAAGCAGAGTATATTTATTGTCGCTACTGGATTTGAAAACTTATGTTTATTTTATACTTAGTATAATTGCGACCAAGGCTATCATAACCCTTAGAATATCTACCTTTTCTGTGTTGAATTATGCTATACAAAAATTCATAGTACACAATAACCTAAAGACTATTGACTTTCCTATAGTATACCCATAACCATTAGTACTTATCCATATTAACATACATTCATATAATTTATTAAGTAACTATCATATAGATTCCATAGTGCTAACATTATCCATGTCAATAGGTATATATAAATAGTTTATCACATAACCTATCCTAATCTTAACTTTATCTATATCAACATACTTGCGCATATATTGTTTACCATAATATACAACACTACATAATATATGGATACTATATGCCACACTATCCATAGCATAAATATATTGTTTAACATATATAACAATAAACCTATCCACTATATTGCATACTATTTAATATACATGATACTATCGCGACAAGACTTTAGCCCAACAATATAGTTATCGTTTAACACACAGGACTACTACAAGAGTAACATATCACTAGAATCATCCCCAACGATACTTGTTGTTAATCATAAGGTTTAACAAGTTGGGAACTATATGAAGCATGCCCTTAGATTGGAGTGGCGAGCATATACCATTGCACACATATAGTTTGTAACCCTAACTGAATGGAAACATGACCCAACAATAAATTGGTTTGAAAATTGTTTAATGGAGGATGTCAGTCCGACATTTAACCCCTGGCTAAACCATTAATGCAGACTTGAACTGTACCCCCCAGAATTGACACTTCATCCACTGTGTCCAATGTAAACTTGCCATCTCCATGGTTTGACATGGAAAGGGTACTGGCGTGTACCCACCACATTACTCCTTTGTGAGACCTGAGATAATGCTCATTGTAATGATTGTCTCTGCGTGAAAATTATCCCCTTTTCTCATTGTAATGATTTTCTCTTCACTAAAATGTTCTTTGCTCTGCAAGCTCACCTTTCCCCTGCTCTGCATGGTCGACGACAATGGGAACTCAGCTCTAGTAAACCACAATGGGAGAAGGCAACGCATTTCTGGTTACTCTTATGTGCAAGGTAAGAAAGACTTCACTGCTCTAGTACTCTGTAACTCATGAATAACACTTTGTTTGGCAATGTATTAGCATTTAGCCTCCATAAATGTTTCCTCTTGGAGCTCTTCTGGGTTTTAAAGTTCTCAGGACTAGGGTTATAGTATTTCTCGGGTTGGTTGATGCTCTTCTAATCTTCATGGCTTACGGTTCTCTTGTGGTCAAAAAATTTTTAATAGTTATATGTCAACATTCTTTCGCAATTTCTTATATCCACCATTATAGCAATGTTAATGCTACCATTTACCCATAACTGTTTTGTTTTTTCTCTGTGGAAAAATCTCGTAAATCTATACCCAGTGGGAGATATATTACCACTGTCAAATTCGTAAGTAAGTTCTGGAATTTGTGTTAGCATTCTGTGGACAATTGTAATGGGTACTTTACGAATGCATAAATGTATAATTTTCTTTTTATTCCGTGTATAGTTCTTCTCTGTGTGTTTGTGTTCCCACCCTGTGGAACTCGTATTTTTAACTCTACACGAATAAATTCATATAGGATAAGCCCTCCATGGGATTTTTTGATGTGGTCTGTGTAATTTCGTTGCCACTCTATATAAACTCATATATACATTCACATAAAAGTGTGGCAAAAATAAATCTTTTGTTCGTAATGTTGCACTCTGTGCTTCCTACAACGAATATGTGTCAGGAAATTTTAACCCTCTGTTCGTAGATTTCACTTTGTATTTATATAGCATAATTATATGTTTATATATCAATCCCCAACTCTCTGTTCATTATTTACATTTTGGTTTTGTAGAGTGAATACATATTGGGAAATTGTTAACCCTCAATCTCATAATTTACTTTATGTATATTTATGAAGCAAAGATATATATATATATATATATATATATATATATATATATATATATATATATATATATATATATATATATATATATATATATATATATATATATATATATATATATATATATATACCTTGTAACATCGACCCTCTATTCATAAAATTTCCCTCTATGTTTTATGTAGAAATTTGTAATTTAATGTTGGATTATACATAGAAAATAGTTAGACATTACTCGTACTTTGTCTATGTCCTTTGAATTACAATTGATTTGCCTCTATGGAAAATCATTATTACGCTGCAAGTATAAATACCAATCCTTCGGTAACTCGTAAATAAATTCTCTGTGTATGTGAATTGTTATTTACCCACACGAGGAATTCATAAATGCACCCTATGAGATTATTCGTCTTAATTTGTTTTACGTTCTATGTAATTTATACAACATTGTGTAAATCGTAACAGATTCTTTGTATATACAAAGGCATTGTTTTTACCCTTAGTGGGGATTCACATTTGTGCTCTATGTATTTACTTTATCATTGTATAATTCATAACTTGTGTAATTACTTTATCACTGTATAATTCACAACTTGTGTATAGAAAAGCATCAATCTTAGTTGCATTAATTAATGATGGGCCCTGTTTCATTTTATGAGGGTACCCATCAACTGATTTTGGGTCCACTCCTCCCTTTTTGGATCGTAGAACGATTGCCGCATAAGCTACAGTGGAAAAATGATTCTATGCCTAACTCAAGCTAAGTATTGTCTCATCTTTTTTTAACCAATCCATTAACTACTTAGCATAGTTTACTAAACCTATCATCTTCTCTCCTTTGCAGGTTAAAACAACAAGAAAATCGGATCAAGGAAAGCCTTGTCACTCGAAAAGGTATTTGAGTTTTGATCTTGCCATTTAAACAATTCTTCTTAGATTCTGTCTATGATTGGTAATGGAGTCCTTGACCTATGGTACTCAACTGTAATAATTTGAACCATGATCACATGGACACACAAATTGTTTTGTAATTGTTTTCAATTGAAAATACAAATTGTTTGAAACCATTTTGAACAAGGTTCAATTAATGTAACAACTACTTTGCCATGCATTTGTAGACTACCGATTTCTCTATTTTCTTTGGTTATTGATAATATAAAGAATATGTAAGCAAATAAGAGGACTTTTATTCGTTCTATTGATTCCTTATGGTACTTGTACTGATTTGAAATAGCCATTCAATGTATATTTAGTTCAATGGTTAATAAGAGCATAGTAGTAGTTATATCTTTGTTTTATGCATGAAAACATATACATAATTATACACAGTCACTCATAACCATGTTTAATGATCACTAGCAATATACCACAGTTATATCCTTTCTTGTTGTACAAATACATAGTTGTGTACATACATTCATTTATATATATGCATAATCCTACTTAATGATTATTAGGAACATACAACAGTTCTTTCATTTATGTATATATGATTACATATATATGCATGTATGGTTATCTATATATGTATAACCCTGTTTCCTAAGTAAATAGAACATACAGTAGTTCTGCTATTTTTTCCAAGTAAGCACACACACACACACACACACACACACAATCATCACATGAACCATTTCATTCCTAAAAAATGATAATCAACAAAATATTAAAAAGAATGCAAGTAAAGGTACATATTTGAAAATCTGATGCTGGGACACAAATGGAACAGCCAAGTTCCACCCAACCATAGAACATAACAACCAAGTTTACTTTCTCTATTCACCCCCTATCCTGACCATGAGTCCATAAGGGAAAACTGAAATGATCCTCCTTTTCTACAATCACCTTCCACATATCATAAACTCCCTTGCCTCACACTAGCAATGTTCATAACAACAAGTAGTTTCCTTTCTCCAACATACTAAGCAGCATTTTGCCTGCTCTATATGTTGTATTTATATGCATCTTGTTCCTAGGTATTTTCTTCCTACTTGGGAAATTCACAGCTTTACAAATCCCCGATTTTTATGGGCTGCTAGTAGTCAAATTCCTCATTTTCCACTTGTAAAAATCAGCCTTGAGGAAACTCAAATCTGTTCCCCACTCATGGAGTCATCGTCAACTATTTTTAACCTGGATGTTCCATTTGTATTGCAACATTTAATTTATAAAAAGGTTTGTCTTTCATATGTGTAAATATCAAAGAAGTTAGTTGGGCAAGTCAAATCTTTTCCCAACAATGATAAATAATTAATTACAATAATCAAATTCCAAATTCAGATTTTCCATAAATGGAAAATAATTTCCATATCTGAATTTGCCAAAAATGGAAATTTATTCCCAAGCACACTTAGACATTAATATTCTTATATTTTGGGGGATATTACATCCTCTCACCCTTAAGTACAATACTTTCCTCAGTTTTCATTCCTCTCTCGGAATAGGGTCGAATAAAATTTCTGCAAATCTTCCTCCAATTCCCAAGTAGCCTCCTCAAGACTAAATTTCTTCCATTGCACTTTTACATGGGCACTGGTTCTGTTCTATAGTATTGTTTCTTTCCTGTACATAATGCACATAGGTTCCGCTTGGAACTGGCCTTCTGGTTCCACCTGCACCATGTTCCAATCAATGATATGAGTAAGATCATGAATATACTTTTTCAATAAGGAAACATGAAAAACATTATGAACTTTTAAGTTTGCAAGAAGTGCAATTTGATATGCCACGGGTCCAATTTGAGCTAAAATCCCAAAGGAGCCACAAAACCTGGGTGCCAACTTTGTACAGTTTCCTAGCTTTAGAAAGCTTCTCCTCGCTTTGACTTTCAGATATACATGGTCCCCAATTTGAAATTCCTAGTGTCTCCTTTTTAAATATGTGTAGCTCTTCTATCTATCTTGGGCCTCTTTTAAATTCTGTTGTACCCTTTTTACCATTTTCTCCATTTCCTAGAGCATTTCTGGTCCCACCAGAGGTTTTTCAACTGGACTGTCCCAGCTAATCGAAGTTGTGCATTTCCTTTTGTATAATGCTTCAAAGGGACTCATGTTCATTGATGTTTGATAGACATTATTGTAAGCAAATTCAACTAAGTGTAGGTACTCCTCCCACTTAGTCAGTTTTGTTCTCACATACATTCGTAACATGTCTCCCACAATCTGATTCATTCATTCAGTTTGCCCATCCATTTGTGGATGGTAGCTTGTGCTGAAATTCAAGTTAGTATCCAATGTTGCAAACAATTCCTTCCAAAACATTGACATAAATTTGACATCTCTATCTGAAATCACCATTTTAGGAATTCCATGCAATCTAAATATTTCCTTCATAAATATTTTAGCGATACTAATTGCTTTATAAGTAGATTTCACAGGTATAAAATGTGCATATTTGCTAAGTTTATCAATCACTACCATAATTGAGTCATTTTGATTTTGAGTCTTAGGCAAACCTGTGATGAAGTCCAACGAGATAATCTCCCACTTCCATTTTGGTATAGGTATAGGTTGTAGTAGGCTAGTTGGATGCTCGTTTTCATCATTTGCCTATTGACAATCTAAGCATTTAGATAAGTATTCAACTGTTTCACTCTTCATGTTAAGCCAATTAAACAATTTTCTTAAGGCTGTTATCATTTTTTGGTATCCTGGATGACGAGAATATGGATTTTTGTGCAATTCATCCAGAATGATGGTCTTTAAATCAACAAAATTAGGTATGTACAGTCTATTTTCAAACCTTAGCAGACCATTTTTATCCAAACTCAAATCTGTTTTGTCCATTTTTTCTGCATTTTCTTGTAGTTCTATTGTTGTTTTAATGTATTTTTCGTCATTACATCTTGCATTTTATTTTCTTTGTTCGATATCGTTTTATTCTTTGCTAACACTTATTTCAAAAATTATGTTAGTCCTTCGACTTAGGGAATTTGCAACTTTGTTTTCTTTTCCTTTGATGCGTCTTACTTCGAAATCAAATTCACTCAAGAAGGCCAACCACCTCGCTTGCCTTGCATTGAGATCTAGTTGACTGAATAAAACTTTCACACCATTGTTGTCGGTTAGTAGCATAAATCTCCTCCCCATTAAATAATGTCACCACATTAATTAGTGCATGAATTACAATTGTTAACTCCAAATCACGTGTGACATAGTTCCATTCATGTTCTTTCAGTTTACGTGATTCGTAACAGATGATGTGTGTAATACCCGAACGGCGTGCCCCAATTTCATTATGAATTGAAATTATGTTTTATAGGCTGGTGAGCCATGTTTATATAAGTTGGTGGGATTATTTTCTTATTAGGCCAGAGAGCCTAAGTGTTTAAGGCCAAGAGCCTGATTTTTGTACATGTAATGATGCACATTATTAATATAAAAACACCTCTGCATGTGGACCGACTACGATGAATGAGTGATGGGGGACTAAGCTTCCACAAATTTTGGGTAAGGGACAGGGGGCTGAAAGGTTGGGAGAAGGGATAATATTAAGAGCTTAATTCCTTAGGAATAATAATAAAATATTATTCCAAAGTTGTGTAAATATTTATGTTTTATCCTAAGTTCCCGGAAGGGGGAATGTGTGAAAAATGGAGAGCATGTAGCCCCAGAGAAACAGGTGTCAACCTGGGCACATGCAGTTAAAACCAAAGAAGTGAGTCATGTTGGGGGTTCGACCTCCCATTCTCCATCCTCCATCTAAACTTGCGGATGTCCAGGATCGGCCTCTGTTTTCTTGGTTTTGTTCTGGGGAATCCTTACCTGAATCGTTAAGTCTCTGTGTGGGATCTTTGTACACCCTCACGCATCCCCAAAACCTGAGTCGTGATTCTGTCTTGTATTGTTGGTTGGGAAAACCAAAAGTCTCATATTTGTTGAGTCGTTTTATGCTGTAGCATATGTCTATCACCAGTTTGGGAAATCCCTTGTCTGTGTTTCCCGTGGACTGTTGTGGCCACGCAGTTCTTGACTGCAGGTGGCTTGATGGCCAGTGTATGTTTGTGTTGAGCCTTGTAGTTTCCCAACTACGTTGGAACCTGAGTTGAAGGAAATAGGTTGTCTAACCTGTGTGTAATACTCTCTCTAGGTGAGGGAGGTGGTTTCGGTTGAAGAGGCAGGTTGCTAAGCCTATGAGCGACTCTCTCTAGGTGAGAGAGTGCACGAAGGAAGTGAGAACTCCTAGAAGGGGTCCTGTAGCTGCTACAGAACTCTGAGACTTCAGGTTCAGTCTGTTGTTGAAGCCCAAGGCAATGGAGGTTAGTAGCCGAAGAACTTCTTGGTGATAGTGAAGGTGTATACTCCTAGGGTGGGACATGCATGTGGGGAATGAGAGTCTATGAGCAGTGGGCATAAGTGGCTCCTGGGAGAAAATCCTTTCTCTGTAATTGTGTGTCTTCCCATCAACCTTTCCTAGCCTAGGATTCCCTGTCCAGTGGATCTTAGTCTCATCTCGGGGGTGACCTATTGCTTAGAGTGATGAGTAGTGCAGTCTAAGGCTGCGAGGTTCGTGGAAGGTCTGCATGCAATTGGTGGATTACATCAAGTTTCAAAGATAAGTATCACTTTATGCTTAATACTATGTTTTACGTGCCTATGATTATTATACGTTATCATGTATTATGTTGCGCATATGAATTATTGTTAATGTCCTTGATGATGTATATTAGTAGTAATCATGTGCTTACTCTCAGTTGTTTGATTAAATCTGTTAATTAGATTTACTATGCATGTTTTATATATGAGTATGAGAATGTTCCACGTAGTAGTGTTTCCCAACAAGTGAATTGATGGTCGGGGATGTTACAACGTGCCACTCTTGAGTTAGGACACCTCCCAAGCCTCTTTTGCTTGCATCCACTCAAACTGTAAAGTCTTTATTAAGATCCACTACCCTTAAAACAGGTGTTGCAGTTAACAGTGCCTTTAGCTTATTAAATTTGTCCTGACACGTTTTTGACCAAGTAAACCTTAGTCCCTTTTCCTGTAAAGATGTAATTAGATACGTGATCTTAGAAAATCCTTTGATAAATCTGCGGTAGTAACTGGTAATTCCCATAAATGATTTGATGTCTACTACATTCTTAGGGATATGCCATTCCATAATGGATTTTATCTTCTCTGAATCAACTATAGTACCCTCTTCGAATATCACGTGTCCTAGGTACTATATTCTTCTTTGGTAGAAGTCGCATTTGTCAAACTTTTCATACAACTTGTGTATCCTTAAGGTCTGCAATACTATTTTCAGATGTTCTTCATGTTTTTCCTCCATTTTTGAGTAAACTAAAATATCATCCATAAATACCAATACAAATTTATCCAAATATTGACTGAATATACTATTCATCAAACACATAAAGGTTGATAGTGCATTATTAAGAACAAACGGAATTACGACAAACTCATATTGTCTGTATCGTGTTCTAAAAGTTTTTTTATTTATATCTTCATCCTTTATTCTGAATTGGTGATAACCAGACCTTAAATCTAACTTAGAGAAAATCTTTGCTCCTCCCACTTGGTCAAACAGGTCATTAATTCTGGGTAAATGATAATTATTTTTAATCGCCATCTTTTTTAATTGTTGATAATCAATGCATAACCTTAAAGTCCCATCTTTCTTTTTAATGAAAAGAATCGGTGCTCCCCAAGGTGAGACACTTGGTCTAATATATTCTTTATCTAACAGTTCTTGCATCTGAATTTTCAGCTTTGTTAATTTGGGTAAAATCATTCTAGAAGGTGCCTTAGATATCGGGGCAGATCCAGTTCATAGATCAATAGAGAAATATGTCTCTCTTCTTGGAAGAAGTTCTGGTACTTCATCCACAAATACATATCTAAACCCATGTAGGACTACAAATTCTTCTATACTGAGTTTATTTTCCTTTTCTAACATATTAGTTACTTGAACAACATAAACTTGGCAACCCTTATTCATAGATTTCTTAAACTGCATAGCTGATATCTGCCTAACTGAAACCCGTTTTTTGATCCCTTGTATTTTCCTAACTGTGTTGTTTTCATCTATGTAAGTAAGTGACTTTTCATAACAGTTCAAAATTACTTTATGTTTCTCTAACCGATCCATTCCAATGATTATATCGTAAGATCCAAAAGGTAAAACATTCAGATTTAACTTTGTACTTTGGCCATCTATATTGAGTTCACATTCAAAAATGAAATCTGTTACTTTTCTCTTATTTCTTGTTGCTAATTGTACTAACCAGGATTTAGCATGCTTTACTTTCTTGAGCTTGTTTAATTGAACTAACTCAAGCGTAACATAACTTAGACTATCTCCTAGGTCAATTAAAATAGAAATACGGTCATCGTGAATTTTACCTTCAACCTCCATGATAGTGGATTGATGATCAACTTGCCTTCCATCTACAACTGCATTAATTCTATGCACACTTCTTCCCATATCTCCTACTGTAGAGGCTTCTTGCAGGTTATGGAATGTAGTTCTTGTTGTGTAAATTAAGCGTGGACATTTCCTCCTCAAGTGAGGTTCTCCACACTCCCAACACTTTAATGGTTCTCTGGGGTTGTCCCCAAGTTTCTTGACTCCCAGATTAACTGGTCTACCTCCCCCTTGAGCATTCTAGGGGTTTGAATGATAGTCTTTCTTTTGGAACCCTTTTTCCATAATCTGGAAAGGGGATGGTTGGAAGCCTTTCTTCTACTAATTATTTATGTCTTGTTTATTTTCCTTCCATGCCTTTGGAATTTTAGACCTATGTTTGTACTAATCATAACACATTTGAGCCTTTATAAATAGTTCGCTTAAAGTCTTGGGATTGTCAAATTCAATTTTTTCTTTGTATGAATGTGGTAGACATATTAAGAATCGTTGTATCTTTACTTTGTCTTCCTTGACATATGGCACAAATCTCAATAATTCAAGAAATTTATTTATCAGATCGTCCATGGTCATTTGTCCGAGTCTTAGCTCGTAAAACTCCTTAGTCTTTATTTCGTAATAGATTTATGATAAATATTGATTCTTGAAATATTTCTTGAAATTTGACCATTCGATCCATTTCTCTTTTAATCCCTTAGTCAATTTCAGGTCTTGCCACCAGATACTTTCTTTTCCCTTTAGGTTATAAATGGCCATTTTGACTTTCATGTTACTAGAGTAACTATAAATATGGAAATATTTCTTTATATCTAGTATCCATGCTTCCGCCTCTTCACCCGTCCTTGATTCTTTGTCAAAAGTGGATGGTTTTATCTTCTTGAATTCACCTTCTAAGGGATCTACTTGTTTTCTTTTTCTTCCTGTGGTTGTTTTGTTTCCTACCACTTGTGTGTCTTGGGAAGAATTGTTATCCTTTTATGTTTCATGACCATACTTTTTAGAGGATATTTTGTTGACTTTTTCCTCCTTGTCATTGTATTTTGGGCTCTTCTTTGTTACTATGCTACGCAAGAGCATTTAATTTATTTCTTATTGGTCTTCATGTTCCTTTTTCAGGTTTTCATTAACTGCTTTGAACACTTGTAATTCCACGATAAGGTTCATCATTGTTTCCAGAACCTGGGTGGTTGAACTTCCTCCACTGTTATGCCCAAGTTCTTTATGAAGTCCTTGATCGAGATTTTCTTCAATTCTGATCTCTTCTTCATTCTATGCTGCCATTATCACAACAAACCAAAAATTTTGTATTTGTAACAGTAAACATATTTGTTATCTTTTTCCTTTTAACAGAAATAAAATAAACTAATCTAATTTGGCCTTTCCCTGAGGTCCAATTGATGTAACCTTCAACTATGATACCATATGTAATGTACCCCAAATTTCCCAAAATAAAAACAATTTTGCTAGGGAACATTAAGAATCCTTGACTCTTCAACATCTGGTCAAAACACATTTTTATTTCCTTTATTGTAATAAGAGTAGATTTATCGTCACTACTGGATTTGAAAACTTATGTTTATTTTATACTTAGTACAATTGCAACCAGGGATATCATAGCCCTTAGAATATCTACCTTTTATGTGTTGAATTATGTTATACAAAAAGTCACAGTGTGCAACAAACTAAAGACTATTGACTTTCCTATAGTCTACCCATAACCATTAGTACTTATCCATATTGAAATACATTCATATAGTTTATGAAGTAAATATCATATAGATTCCATAGTGCTGACACTATCCATGTCAATAGGTATATATAAATAGTTTTTCACATAACCTATCATAATCTTAACTCTATCTATACCAACATACTTGTGCATATATTGTTTACCATAATATACAACACTATATAATATATGGATACTATATGCCACACTATCCATGGCATAAATATATTATTTAACATATATAACAATAAACCTATCCACTGTATTGCATAATGTTTAATATACATGATACTATCGCAACGAGACTTTAGCCCAACGATATAGTTATTGTTTAACACATAGGACTACTACAAGATTAACATATCGCTAGCATCATCCCCAACAATACCCGTCGTTAATCATAAGGTTTAACAAGTTGGGAACCATACGAAGCAGGGATGATTTTAAGGATGGAAATTTATATTAAAATGTAGAAACATGGGCTAATCTTACTAGTCCTTAATATGCAAAATATAAAATGTTTGGCAATAGTTTTGTAAAAATATTCAAATTTATAAGGATTATATATACTTTCTATAAAATTTTGGCAAGTTTTAAGGTAAAATAATTTGATTTTATCGAATTTGGGTGAATCATTTTTAGAAAAAATGTAAATCGATGAATCGTTTTTTGGGAAAACAATGGAAAATTAGGCCATTTGCGAAATTTAGCCCCTAAAATCATCTATGATACAGAGTGTTCCCTTATCTTGGAGTGGTGAGCATATACCATTACACACATATAGGTTGTAACCCTAACTGGATGGAAACACAACCTAGCAATAAATTGGTCTGAAAATTGTCTGAAAATTCCAACATTTAACCTTTGGCTAAACCATTAATGGAGACCTGAACTGTACCTCCTGGAATTGACACTTTGGCCACCGCATCTAATGTAAACCTGCCATCTCCATGGTTTCACATGGCAAGGGTACTGGTGCGTACCCACAGCGTTACTCCTCTAACGAGACCCAAGGTAATGCGCATTGTAACGATTGTCTCTGCATGAAAATGCTACACTCTTCTCATTGTAACAATTGTCTCTGCACAAAATTTTCTTTTCTCTGCAAGCTAACCTTTCCCCTACTTTGCATGGTCAGCGACAATGGAAGCTCGAATCTGGTAAACCACAATGGGAGAAGGAAACACATTTCTGGTTTCTCTTCTGCATAAGGTAAGCAAGACTTCACTACTCTAGTACTCTATAACTCATGAATAACACTTTTTTTGGCAATGTATTATCATTTTGCCTCCGTAAACGTTTCCTCCCGAGGCTCTTCTGGGTTTTAAAGTTCTCGGGACTCAGGTTAGAGTATTTCCCAGGTTGGTTGATGCTCTTTTAATCTTCATGGCTTACATTTCTCTTGCGGTCACAAACGTTTTAACAGTTATCTGTCAATATTCTTTCTCAATTTCCTATATCCATCATTATAGCAATGTTAACCCTACCATTTACCCATAACTGTTTCGTTTGTTCTCTGTGGGAAAATCCCATAAATATATACCCTATGAGAGTTATATTAACACTGTGAAATTCGTAACTAAGTTCTGGAATTTATGTTAGCATTTTTTGGAAAATTGTAATGGGTACTCTGCGAAAGAATAAATGTATAGTTTTCTTCTTATTCCTTGTAGAGTTATGCTCTGTGTGTTTGTGTTCCCACCGTGCGGAACTCGTATTTTTAATTCTACACGAATAAATGCATATAGGATAAGCCCTCTATGGGATTCATTGATGCGGTTTGTGTAATTTCGTTGCCACTCTGTATAAACTCATATATACATTCGCATAAAAGTGTGGCAAAAATAACCCTTATGTTCGTAACGTTGCACTTTGTGCTTCTTACAATGAATATGTATCAGTAAATTTTAACCCTCTGTTTGTAGATTTCAATTTTTATTTATATAGAATAATTATATGTGTATATATAAATCCCCGACCCTTTGTTTGTGATTTACATTTTGGTTTTTTTGTTAACCCTCTGTCTCATAAGTTCATAAAATTTCCCTCTGTGTTTTATATAGAAATTCGTAATTTAATTCTGGATTATACATAGCAAATAATTTGATATTACTCATACTATGTCTATGTCCTTTGAAATTAAAATTGATTTGCCTCTGTAGAAAAAACGTTATTACGCTGCATGTATAAATACCAATCCTTCGGTAACTCATAAATCAATTCTCTATGTATGTGAATTGTTATTTAACCATACGGGGAATTCATAAATGCGCCCTATGATATTATCCGTCTTAATTCTTTTTACATTCTGTGTAATTTATACAACATTGTGTAAATCGTAACTTACGCTTTGTATATACAAAAGCATTATTTTTACCCTTAGTGGGGATTCGCATTTGTGCTATGTGTATTTACTTTATCATTGTATAATTCATAACTTGTGTAATTACTTTATCACTGTATAATTCACAACTTGTGTATACAAAATCATTAATCTCAGTTACATTAATTAATGATGGTTCCCTGTTTCGTTTTGCGAGGGTACCCATCAGTTGATTTTGGGTCCACTCCTCCCCCTTTAGATCGTTGACAGATTGTTTCACAAGCTCCAATGGCAAACTGATTCTATGGAGAACTCAAGCTAAGTATTATCTCGTCTTGTTTTGTTATTTTCTTTCCATTAACTACTTAGCATAGTTTACTAAACCTATCGTTTTCTCTCCTTTGCAGGTTAAAACGGTGAGAAAAGTGGATCAAGGAAAGACTTCCTACTCAAAATGGTATTCGAGTTCTAATCTTGGTGTTTAAGAAATTCTTCTTAGATTATATCTACAAGTGGTAATGGATTCCTTGACCTATGCTAGTCCATTGTAATAATTTGAACCATGATCACATGGACACACAAATTGTTTTGTAATTATTTTCAATTGAATATACAGGTTGCATGAAACCATTTTGAACAAGGTTTAGTTAATGTAACAACTATTTTTCCATACATTTGTAGACTACTGAATTCTCTATTTTATGTGGTTATTGATAATATAAATAATATGTAAGCATATAATAGGACTCTTATTCGTTTCATCTATTCCTTATGGTACTTGTACATATCTAAAATAGCCATTCAATGTATATTTAATTCAACAGTTAATAAGAGCATAGTAGCAGTTCTATATTTTCTTTATGCATGAACACATATACATAAGTATACACGGTCATTCATAACCATGTTTAATGATCACTATGAATATATCATAGTTCTATCCTTTCTTGTAGTATGAATACATAGTTGTGTACATACAGTCATTTATATATATGCATAATCCTACTTAATGATTATTAGGAACATACAAGAGTTATTTCATTTATTTATATATGATTACATATATGTGTATATATGTTTATCTATATATGTATAACCCTATTTCCTGAGTAAATAGAACATACAATAGTTCTACTATTTATGCCTAGTGAGAACAAATATATGTATATAAAATCATCACATAAACCATCTTATTCCTGACAAATAATAATCAACATAATATTAAAAAGAATGCAAGTAAAGGTACATATCTGAAAATATGATGTTGGGACACAAATGTAACAAACACGTTCCACCCAACCATAGAACATAACAATCAAGTTTACTTTCCCTGTTCACCCTCTAGCCTAACCATGAGTCCATAAGGGAAAACTGAAATGATCCTCCTTTGCTACAATCACCTTCCACAAATCAAAAATTCCTTTGCCTCACACTAACAGTGTTCTCAACAACAAGTAGTTTCMTTTCTCCAACATACTAAGCAACGTCCYTCCTCCTCCATATGTTGTATGTATATGCATCTTGTTCATAGGTCTTTCCTTCCCTCATTGGGAAATTCACAGMTTTACAAATCCCTGATTTTTAGGGGCTTCTAGTGGTTAAATCCCTCATTTTCCACTTGTAAAAGTCAACCTTGAGGCAACTCAAATTTGTTCCCCACTCATTGAGTCATGGTCAACTATTTTTAACTTGGTTGTTCCATTTGTMTTCCATCATTTAATTTATAAAAAGGTTTGTCTTTCACATGTGTCACAATCAAAGAAGTTAGTTGRGCAAGTCAAATCTTTACACAATAGTGATAAATAATTAATCACAGTAATCAAATTCCAAATTCAGATTTCCCATAAATGGCAAATAATTTACAAATCCRAATTTGCCAAAAATGGAAATTTATTCCTAAGCACACTTAGACATTAATATTCTAATATTTTTGGGGATATTACATCCTAGAAATATTGGTGGAAGAGGTCAAAACCAAAGTACCATCTAGTCAAGTTGTCAAAGAACTAACAAATCAAAGATTCAATGTCATTACTGTAAACAATATGGGCATTATGCATATGAGTGAAGAAAGAGACAATACAACGAGAACAAGCAAAGTCAATATCAGTCACACAACACAAATAACCAAAATATCCCTATGTTTATGGCATGCATTGTAGCAATGTCTATAGTATCACTAGTGGAATGAAATATTTCTCAAGAAATTCCATGTGACATATGGTACTTAGATTCAAGCTGCAGTAACCACATGACAGGAAACATAGAACTGTTTTCTATTTTGGATGAGTCAGTCCAAACGAAGGTTACACTTGGAACAAATATCCAAGTCACTGTCTTAGGAAAACACAGTATAAACATTTTAACCAGACAAGGAGAACAAAAATTTATCTCGGATGTATATTATATTTCTGGTCTGAAGAATAATCTCATGAGTACAGGGAAATTGTTACAAAAAGGATATAGAATCCACATGGAAGATAATCACTGTGTGATCATGGATAAATTCTCAAGCAATCTACTTATTTCAAAAAACAAATGACAAGTAACATGATGTTCCCATTGACATTGAAGCCAACCAAGAAGAAGAATACAATGAAAATTGTTGGTAAACTAAAAAGTGTGCAATTAGACACTGCATTTACAGCAAAAAATTTTCACAATTCTAACGAATAAAATAGTGTGCGCAATATCAAGGAAGGAAAAAATGGTGCAGAGATGAAGGCGACATTCGAATCTGAAACACAGGATGATTCCTTGCTATGGAATTTCATATTTGGACATTTGAACTTTCGAGATAAGAATATTCTACACACAAAGGATATGGTAAAAGTCTTACCATTGATTGAAAAACTAGAAAGGATATGTGAAGGTTGCATATTTGGCAAGAAACACAAAGAATCGTTTCCAGTTGGTAAGACTTACAGAGCAAAATCTCCACTGGAAATAGTACACTCAGACATTTGTGGACCAATGAAAACTCCATCTATAGGAGGCAATACTTATTTTCTAACATTCATTGATGATTTATGAAGAAAGACATGGACTTATTTCCTAAAGCATGAATATGACACATTGGGTTGTTTTCAGCAGTTTAAATCACTTGCAGAGAAGCATAATGGTTATTTCATCAAGTGTCTAATAACATACAAAGGAGGAGAATACATTTCAAGATAATTTCATAATTTTTTTAAAGTTCATGGCATCTATAGGAAATTTACCATGCGATACACACCACAACGGAATGGTATCGCAGAGAGAAAGAACAGAACCATCATGGAAATGTCACGCGGTATGTTGACAACCAAACATTTGTCAAATGAGTATTGGGTTGAGGTAGTAGAAACTTCAATATACATCTTGAATAGATTTTCTACAAAGAGTGTGAAGAATAGAGTTCCTTAAGAACCTTAGACAAGTTCAAAGCATAATGTGGCGCACTTAAAAAAWTTTGGTTGTATCRCATACGCACATGTACCAGATGAACTAAGAAGGAAGCTAGATAACAAAGGAAATAMATGTATATTTGTTGGTTATTCTGAAGAAACAAAAGGATACAAGCCGTATGACCCCGTCGCAAGAAAATTCATAATCAACCATGATGTTCAGTTCGTGGAGAATGAAGCATGGGATGGAAGCATAGTAAAGACATTAAAAATTATTGATGTGATGGAGCATGATGACACAAAATATGAAATGGTTCAAACACCATGCATATATAAATGCGTAGTCCCATCTACATMTGGCACTACAACGCAAATTATCATGMAAAATACTCTAGTAAGAAGAGTGGGTGCGCAATCTACACCTAAAGTGCAACAAACACCAACAATAAGTCCAAGAAGTTCTACATCTCCAGATCCAACTTTATCAATTATGTTACCAAGAAAGACAAGAAGTATTCACAACATCTATAATGAAGACGCAACAAATTCATTTTTAGTTTTTTATCTGTTTTCAAAAATAGATGATCCATTAACCTTTGAAGGAGCTGCCAAACATGATGTATGGGCACGAGCCATGGATGAAGAAATCATATGCATAAAGAATAATCAAACATGGAATTTGGTTGATGTACCTGCAGAGAAGGATGTTATAAGTGTCAAGTGGATTTATAAAACCAAGAAAGATGCAAAAGGAAATGTACAGAAGTACAAGGAAAGGTTAGTTGCAAGAGGCTTTACACAACAAATTGGAATTGATTTCAATGAAACATTTGCACCAGTTGCACGCATGGACACAATCACAACCATGTTAGTTATTTTCACGCAGTACGAATGACCAGTTTATCATATGGATGTAAAGTCAACATTCTTGAATGGAAACTTAGAAGAARAAGTATATGTGGAACAACCACAACATTATGAGGTTCCACAACAAGAAAACAAAGTACACAGATTGAAGAAAACACTATATGGATTAAATCAATCTCTGAGAGCTTGGTACAATCGCATAGATTCCTATCTCACACAGAATGGATTTCAAAGAAGTGAAAATGAGCCAACATTGTACATTAAATCAAATCAACAAGGTAATGTGTTAATTGTTTGTTTATATGTGGATGATTTGATATTTACAGGTGATTTTGGCATAGAAGAATTCAAGACAGTCGTGAAGGGTGAATTTGAAATCACTTATTTGGGGCTTATGAGATATTTTCTGGGAATAGAAGTGCACCGATCCAAAACTGGCATATTTATCTCACAGTCCAAGTATGCGCATGAAATGTTGAAAAGATTCAATATGGTGAATTCAAAAGAAGCACCAACACCTCTCATAACATGATTGAAGCTAAGAATAGAATATAAAGGGTCCAAGGTGGATCCCACACTGTTTAAAAGACTGGTAGGTAGTCTTATCTATCTAACAACGATAATACCAGACATTATGTATGGAGTGAGTCTAATTTCAAGGTTCATGGAAACACCAAAATAATCACATTGGAAGGCAATAAAGAGGATATTGAGATATGTGAATGGAAAAAAAAAAATTGGCATCAAGTACTCCACTTTAGAAGATTTCAGACTCATTAGATACACTGGCAATGATTGTGGAGGCAGCATTGATGACAGGAAAAGTACCTATGGGTACACATTTTATTTTGGAATAGGTATGGTATCATGGGCATCAAGTAAGAAACCCATAATGACACTTTCTTCAGTAGAAGAAGAGTACGTCACATCTACAAGAGAAACTTGTCAATCAATATGGATTAGAAGGATGTTAAAATATTTGTTGCAGGAACAACAGGAACCAACAAAAGTATTATGTGACAACAATTCATCCATCATGTTATCAAAGAACCATTCATTTCACAAGAAAACCAAGAACATTGATACAAGATATCATTTTATCAGATAATTGGTGAAGAGTAAAGAGATTTGTTTAGAGTTTTGCAGGTCAAAAGAACAAATTGCATACATTTTCACAAAGGATTTAGAAAGAGATGCATTTCAACATTTGCGTAGTAATCTGGGAGTCCACACAGTAACAAATGAGTGACAGTAAAATGAAAACTCATTTTTTGATATAATTTTCTTTTGTAATCCCACCTACTTATAATTAGGGGGGGGTGTTGGAAATTGTATTTACAAGTCGATGAGATATTTATGTCACCACCGATTTGTCTGTAATTCAATTTGTTAGTAGAAAAATTGTTAGTGAGAAAGTCTAACAGTATGCAAGTGCAAAGTCACATGTTTACTCAAAAGTTAGTTGGTCAACGGTGAAGTTATAAATAGAGCCGATCTCTATCTTCTTGAGTTCAGGTAAGTGGTTGACGAGTCAGTCAAATTAATGGTAGTGTTTAATGTTAGGTCGGTCTTAGCTTCTGCAGGAAGGTTCAGTCAGAGTCTATATAAGTTCGAGTCGTTTATTTATTGGTATGACTAACCATGCAGAGTAGAAAAGAGAGGTAGAGAAAAAAATACGAGAACCAACAGCAGTTGAGGAGCGTAAGAAGTCTCAGTTTGTAAATTCAGTAGAAGAATTCATTGTATTTTATATTCGCGCACAACGCCGAAGTTTATTAATATCAAGATTTTTGTGTATTGACAAGTTTTTGTCTTATTTATGAGTTTATGTGCTAAGCACATCAATGTGTTATTCCGCATTTATAAATCATTTCATCAATTGTGTATATTCACAATGCGTGGTTTTGAGAACTCTGTCGCGTATTCTATTCAGTGCACAATATTTTAAAATGCGTTGCACAGAGTAGAATACATGCACCATCGAATCCCAAGAAATAATGTATACATCACCAAACTTCCAACACCCATATAAAGGAACAACCATCCACCAGAAAGCATGGGTAATTAGCTACTGCAACCGCCGGTTTAATAGGAACCTCCTTCATGTACATGGTTCATTCAACCTATTGATGAACTTCTCTGAATGTAGAACTTCACGTCCTAGAGTCTAAAATCAATAACATGATCCACCCCTAGTGTTAAATAACTCTAACTTAGAAGCTACTATAATATACCAACAAGTTATCCAAATCTTCATCAATACACCACAAATTGATAAGCATGTTTATCGAGACATTGAAATTAGACATCTATTTTAATGACATTTTTATATCCAAATGGAGACAAACAACAACAGACAATTAAATATTCTTTTAAAGTCGTTAATCTGAATTCTCGTGAAAGCCTTCTGGGAAAATTAGACATCAATTTTAATGGAATTTTTATATTAAATTGGAGAGAACCAAGACAAGACAATTAGACTCTTCTTTTAAGCGAGAAAATCTTGTGGAATACGTAGAAAAATAAAATAATCAGCGTATTCCATTCCAAGTAGTGATAAAAATATATCTCATATGAAGTGTAGACAAAAATAAGATAATTATAGCAGTCCCAGTGGAGACGAGTAAGATACGACAATTACAGGTTCCAAGATAGGTTGATTAATGGTGGTACATAAATAATAGGCAGAGATTGTGCATCTTAAACGTGGGCTATGAGAACTTCATTTGTTTAAATCATTACGACATCCAATATAGTTAAAAATCAATTTTAACGAATTTTTATAGACATAAGACTAGCACAACCACTAACTCGAGAACGTTGAAAGTTCGGCTAAGAACGTGTGCCATAAAACATTTGTGGTAATTTGTAATCCGTCTGTGGTAATATGAAATGTTTGGCTGCACAGTTTAATCCTATTTAATCATTTAAATGTGGCAATTACATATCCTTACAGTAATTTTTAAATGTGATTAGGTAAATGTTAAAAAGTAAACATGTTAACGAATGTCTTGATAAATGCAAGAAAGTTATGAACAATAAATCTGACCCATTGATTTTGGAGGATGACTAAGAATATGCCAGAATATTCAATGTATAGCCATCAGATTAGGGTTTAAGGTTAAATAAGGTTAAAAGATCATTAATTGTGCCCATTGTCAATAGGTGTACGCCATATAGTTAGACATTTTTAATGGAAGTTTTATATCCAGGAGACCTGAGATAAGACAATTACACTGAGCGAAGCTGAGAGATATCTAATAAGGAATATGCAGACAAATAAAATATTTTTTTCTCTCCAAGATGAAACAACTATGATATCTCATAAGAAATGTGACACACAAGTAAGATATTTTTACATTTCAAGTGGAGACAGATCAGATATGGCAATTACAGGTCTCATAGGTTGATTAATGATGCGAAAAAAATAAGAGGTAGAGATTGTGCATCTTAAATGTGCACTTCATGTATTAAAAGCAGGACGACTTCTAAAAGAGTTAGATATCAATTTGAATGAAACTTTTATATCCAAATGGGTACATAGGATAAGACAATCACGATTTCAAATAAAGTTAAATTAGACATTTTAAAGGAAATTTTTATATCTAAATGCAGACAAGAGATAAGAGGATTAGCTGAATGCATCAGATAGGAGATAAGAGGATGAGCTGAATGCATCGTATCAGGAGATCATAAACTTTAAGAGTGTATTAAAATTTTTATTGTTAGGTGGTTATTGATTTTCTAGAATTTCAAAGAGTGTAGTGTAAATTTTTTATATTTTTGAATTTTGTTATTTATTATTACTGTAATTTTCAAATTAGTTATTTACAAAATATAATTTTATATTGTTTAAATCATGTTTTTGAATGAAAAAATTTATTCATCACCCTTAAGATATCGAACATATATAATCTAATCCATTGAAGTCTGCAATTCCATCAATCTTTTTGAATTTATAACAAAATTTTAAACAAATTTCATTATAAAAAATAATCCAGAAAAAATAAAAATGTAAAACATCTGGACTACTTGTTCAAGCCTAAGTGGTAAAATGTTAAATGAAGACAATGAAACTCAAAGCTGGGGCCTTTAACAGACATTTATATTTCCTTATCAAGGATCTTCCCAAACATTGGCAACTTGAACATTGTTCGAATTCAATTTTTTATGGCATCATATGATCATCAACTTTGAGAGTGTATTAAATTCTTTGATGTTAGGTACTTATTGATTGTAAAGAATCTCAAAGAAATAGTTTAGAAGTTGAAGTGGTTAAAGTGTTAAATGCACACAAGGAATCTAACGATCTCCCCAAACTTTGGCAATTTAAACATTTCTATAAACGCATTTTTTATGGCATCATATGAACATTGATATAATCACATTTTTTTATTGGCATCATATGATCATTAACTTTGAAAGTGTATTAAATGCTTTGCTTTTAGACGGTTATTGATTCTCGAGAATTTTTTGGTTAATTCTTTACAAATTGCAACCTGTAAATTTGGCAATTTTCAGCGATGAATTTATCCTAAATTCCTTCCAAAAATGTGGTTGGAATGTGGGACAAATGAATGTCCCATATCCTGGCCCCCGTGCCCAAAACCCCCAGCAAACCGGTGCCCCCTGCTTCTGATTCACCAAAAACTCTCAAAACCAAACTCCTCACACCAGAGATCTCCACAGAAAAATCTTCCACAGAAATATATCCTCCTCTTCAAAATGTTTCCTCCTCCAAAAGAATCCCCCTCCCCGTAAGACTCTTCCCCATCATTTTCCCCCTTCACCGACTCTCCTCCCCTTCATTAATTTCCTTATCCATTTATTTATTATCTTATCCCCTTATTTATTATCTTATCCCCTCCATTTAATGTTTCTTTCCCCCCCTTCATACGTAAGTCTTTAATTAAATATACTAAAAAATATTAACCCCTTTAATTCATTACTCAAGTCATTGAATGTGATATGTAATCAATTAATTAATTAATCAATCAAAAGTTATAAACAATTAATTAATAAATAAATAATATTATTAATGCTAATCATTGTTTAATTAAAACCATATTAGGACAATTAATTATCTAATTAATTTTACTCAATAATCCCTAAGCATATATTCAAATAGGGTTGTTACATACACCCACCCTTCAAGAAACATCGTCCCGAAGTTAAGATATCTCATGGTACAAAGGAAAAGAAACATGGTTCACACATTCATAACAAATAATCGACACTATTAGTAAGTAAGCCAAGAAAACTCATACATACTAGTGTACATGTACAAGAAATGCATGTGTAGCTAGTACATACAAGTTCATGCATGTACTAATAATCAATAACTATCATCCTTTAGTAATTTAGGTATGCATCCAATCCAATCAACAAGACTAGTCTTTTATAAAAGACAATAAACCAATTAAATACTTGAGAAATCCTTTAATTACAATTATCCGGTTCAACAATTTTATTTAGATAATTGTGGTTTAGTTACGTAATTATGAATATTCATATATACACATTTTCTTTTTAGAAGGGAAAACATTAAATTCCACCATCAGACAAATCTCCATACTCTCTCAACTATTTCTACTCATCCTTCCTCCCTAACTTCCATCTCCATTACTATTCTTTCTCTGTTGAACTATCTTGGAGCGTCAACTATATTAACCTAACTCCAAATAGAACCCGTAAGCGGAAGTGTCACTATCTCAACCAAGCTTCCCCAGCAGGCAACTGACAATATTCATCACATGTCTTGGGGAGCATGAACTAACACTATCCTCCCATGACTTCAGGTTTCAGAGGATACACGATGGGAAATACCTCCACCCCTCCTAATCATAACTAGGGTCCACACCCTATAATGGAATATACAGTGGCACCGTGTTGTTGGGCGTTTTGTCATCGTTTATTCAGTTTTGGGCAGTCTCATCACCTGAAATCCTACGTTGGTCCCCATATCATAGCAATGCATCCAAACCAATATAATTTCACATACAACTATTCGTACCATAATGTTTCTCGGCTAGTGGTCATGATATCCACTTTCATCATCATTATCCCTTGGCTATTTCATAGCCCATAACCTGCAGATTAGTCTGTAACACAAAATCATACATTTCTATGCATTATCATCATGTAATTGCATACCATCATCATTTCAATTCGGTATCCTTGTACCAACAACTTAACATCAACGTTTTCAAGTTAGAAATAGATCCCATAATATCCCACTATTCAATTTTGACACCCATTCATAAGATTATCATTTACCAAAATAAATTGCATCATATCCAACATCATTCTAATAGCATTTAAACATTCATAAAAAATTTCATTCTCACAATATGTCGCATCATATACATCATCATCAATAAAATTTAAGCATTCGTAAAATTTACATTCACATAGTAGATCGCATTATATACATCATCATCAATAACATTTAAACATTCATAAATGTTCATACATCTTAAAGTTTCACTATGAATAGAAAATAAAGTATATAGGCCTCAGGTAATCCTATCTATATAAGTCAAAAGGTGGTGTTACATACATCCAACCTTCGAGAAACATATTCTCAAGGTGGTCAAAAAAGTGAGGGATAGTCTCATCGTAGTGTCTCGGCATCTTCCCAAGTAGCAGATCCTGGACTAGACTTGTCCCACTGGACCTTAACTTGGTCTACCAAATGGTTCCTGAGCTGTCAGACTCTACAGTCCAATATGTGTAATGGTTCTACCGTGAGATTTCCCACGTCCGATACTTGCAATTCCTTCCAATTTAGTTTATGTGATTCATCAACAACATAATGACGTAAAACAGATACATGAAAAACATTATGAGTTTTATGCAAGTGGGATGGCAGTACGAGACGATAGGCAACGGGTCCAATTTTCTCTTGGATTCTGAACGGTCCTATAAATCAAGGTGACAACTTTGTCCCCTTCCCGAACCATATGGTACTCTTATTAGGCCTGATACAAATGAAAACCTAGTCTCCCACTTCATAACTTCAGTCGGTCCTGTGTGCATCCGCATAACTTTTCTACCTATCTAGTGCTTCCTTTAGTCTCTGCCTAATCTGAATCACCTGTTCCTCCATCTCTTGAATCAATTCTAGCCCAATTGTTACTCGGTCTTCTAATCTATCCCAACTCAATGGAGTTTTGCATGGCCTTCCATACAGAGCTTCGTAGGGTGGCATTCCGATGGAGCTATGAAAATTGTTATTGTAGGCAAACTCTACCAAAGGAAGGTACTTCTCCCACTGGGTTTGATTATCCTGACATACATCCTAAGAATTTCTTCCATGACTTGATTTACTCTCTCAGTTTTCCCATCTGTTTCAGGATGATAAGTTGTGCTTAAGTTCAACTGAGTCCCCAACGTCGACTACAAACTT
>ML779798.1:468215-499694 GCA_009831015.1 Picea engelmannii
AGTGTAAGTCAAATGTGTGACAGAGGATGTGAGGTGTTGTTCACGTCCAAGGATTGTAAGATAAAATCTGTAAACTCAGGACAAGTAGTGGCCAAAGGCATAAGGACAGAAAATAATGTATATGTGCTGAAAGAAAATAGAGATGAATGTCATCTAAGAAAACATGATGAAAGTTGGTTATGGCATAGGAGACTTGGACATCTAAAATTTGACCACTTAATCAAACTTAAAAACCTCGAGGCAGTAAAAGATCTTCCGAAAATAGCAAAGCCCCAAGATTCAATATGTAAACCCTGTCAAGTAGGGAAGAAAAACATAACACAGTATACATCCAAGAGCTTCACTTCAATAGAGAAACCACTCCAACTAGTTCATATGGATTTATGTGGAACATCAAGACAGGAAGGCACAGGGAAAGAAAACTACTTCATGTTGGTAATCGATGATTACTCCAGGCTTACATGGGTTGCCTTTCTCAAAGAAAAAGCTGAAGCATTTGAAAAATTTAAAATATTTAAGGTTTTAACAGAGACCCAAATGGGCAAGAGGTTAAAGGCAGTAAGATCATATCGGGGAGGAGAGTTTATGTCAAGAGACTTCAAAGAATTATGTGATGAACATGGGATCAAGAGAGAATACACAATCCCAAGAAATCCACAACAAAATGGAGTTGTTGAGAGGAAAAACAGAACAGTGCAGGAAATGGCCAGGTCAATGATGAATGAGAAGAACATTGGTCAAACCTACTGGGTAGAAGAAATACACACAGCAGTCCATGTGCTTAACAAAGCCCACCTCAGACCACAAAGTGACAATACCCCTTATGAACTATGGTTTGGACGACCTGCCTCAATTAAACACTTCAAAGTCTTTGGGAGTAAATGCTACATAAAGAATAATGATGAAAACCTCGACAAATATGATGACAGGGCAGATGAAGGTATTTTCTTAGGGTATGCTACAAACAGTAAAGGATACAGATGCTATAATAAGAGGCTGCATAAAATGATTGACTGTATTGATGTAAAAATTGATGAAGGAATCCCAACAAGAGAGGTGTATGGTAATGAGTCTTCTACAGAAGACACATCTAAAGATGAAGATGAACAGGTCCAAGAATAAAAAATGAAGACCCTGAATCAGACGAAGGCTCAGACACCCAGACAGACTCAAATTAGAAGTCAACTACAAATTCCTCCTCCAGAATCATTCAAAAGAATCATCTTGCAAGTCAAATAATTGGAGAAAAATAAAAATGGGTACAAACCAGGAGAAAGCTAATCAAAACCATTGAACAATATCATATAGCTCTCATATCCATGCTGGAACCCAAGAATTTTAATGAAGCCAACATAGATGATCACTAGGTTAAAGAAATGAATGAAGAACTTGATCAGATTGAGAAAAACAATACATGGGAAATGGTTCAAAGACCCGAAGGAAAAAACGTCATTGGCTCCAAATGGATCTTTAAGAATAAGATGAATGAGCAAGGACAAGTTGTCAGGAACAAAGAGAGGTTAGTCTGTAAAGTCTATGCTCAGATAGAAGGACTGGATTTTGATGAAACATTTGTGCTCGTAGAAAGATTAGAATCTATAAGAGTGTTTCTTGCCTATGCTTGTCATAAAAGGTTTAAAGTCTATCAAATAGATGTCAAGTCAGCCTTTCTCAATGGATATTTAAGTGAAGAAGTCTATATGGAACAACCAGAGGGTTTTAAATTGTCTGGTAACCTTGACTTAGTATGAAAGTTGAATAAATATTTATATGGTTTAAAACAAGCCCCTCGAGCCTGGTATCACAGACTGGATACGTATCTTAGAGACAAAGGGTTCAAGAGAGGAACAACTGACAACAATCTGTATATTAAGACAGAGGATAATGAGTTGCTCATCGTACTGGTCTATGTAGATGACATCATCTTTGGATGTAATAAGGACTCACTGGTACAATGGTTTGCTTCCGCCATGGAGTCTGAATTTGAGATGTCTATGATAGGAGAACTGTCATTTTTCCTTGGTTTGCAAATTACTCAGAGGTCCGATGGGATCTTCATTTCTCAAGAAAAATATTTAAGAGAAATGCTGAAAAAGTTTCAAATGGAAGATTCTAAACCTGTGGGTACACCTATGGTAACAGGATGTAAATTAAGCAAGGATGATGATTCACCTGATGTTGATCAAAGCTCATATCGATCAATTATAGGAATTCTATTGTACATCATAGCATCTCGCCCAGACATAATGCATGTTGTAGGAATGGTAGGAAGATATCAGGCTGCTCCTAAACAAAGTCATTTGCAAGATGTCAAAAGGATATTCAGGTACTTAAAAGAAACAATGACTTATGGTCTGTGGTATCCCAAAAATCAAAGTCTTTAATTGACTACTTATTCAGATGCAGATTGGGCAAATTGTGTTGATGAGAGAAAAATCACCAGTGGAGGAGCATTCTTCTTGTGTAACTCCTTAGTAGCCTGGCTTAGTAAAAAGAAAGGTTCCATCTCTCTATCAACCACAGAGGCAGAGTACATTGTTGTTGCTACCTATTGCACACAGGTATTATGGATGATTCAAACACTTGCAGACTTAGAGGTAAAATATATTGCACCGATCCCAATTCATTGTGATAACACGAGTGCCATCAGTGTGTCTAAAAATCCTGTCTTCCATTCCAAGACAAAACATATTCCCATAAAATGTCATTTTCTAAGAGAACAGGTCACAAATCAGATTGTTCAGGTCCAATACATTCCCACTACAGAACAAATTGCAGACATCTTTACTAAACCCCTAGCCAAGACACCATTTGAATATCTCAGATAGAAGCTGGGTGTCATTTCATTTCACACCTAAAAGAGTTCATATTGTTAGGGGGAGACTTGTATTGTTTGATTATCTAATGCCTCCTAAATTTACTGCAATAGCTCAGGTGGAGCTTGTCTCTTCTTTGACATTGATGTCAAAGGGGGAGAAAAGAATTCGGGGGTGCAGTAGTTTCCATCAATGCCAAAGGGGGATATTGTTGGCAAATGTTTAACAGGTAGTATGCTTGTCATTGATGGCAAGTACGAATAGTGGAGATGGCAGGATAAGGAGGATAAAATCCCTTGGGGATTCGGACGTGAAAGCTCAGGAGAAACAACGTTGAGGAAAACACACTCAGCAAGGCTCAAGGATCCACAACGGAGGATAAGGAAGACAAAGATCCACAACCGTTGGTCATAAATCCCGTCATCCGTCAAATCGGATCAGAGCTACATGTGATTTACCATCAGGAAATGCCAGGGTGAAATCCCGACAAAACGTCAACCGTCAGATCTGATTATAGACAAGAAAAGTGCACTGAAAAGGAGGACAGATCTGAGACATTAGATCCAAGTGCAAGACTCAACCACCGTTGGATCGAGGAGAACCTACACGGTCTTTAAAGTGTAAGGAGGTTTGGCTACCGTCATGGGGATAACGGTCATATGGACCAGGAGCCTAGCCATCGAAGTTTCGAGAATCGCGAGTTGGATATGTCAAAGTTCATTGACATCACAAACCCCGAAATCGCGATGAGTGAAATCCCGAATGAACCTGAACCATCATATCAAGATATGATCTAGACCATCGACTCGACCCACGTCAATAGACCACGTCAGCTAAGAAACATGTGGCACAACCAGGTAGTGACAAGTGTCAGACTGATTCAACAATTCAGGCACATATGGGTAACGAATCAAAGTGACACGTGGCAATATTTAACACGTGTCAAACCACGTGTGACATCAGCAGAGGCATCGGCGATCGGGACATTGAAATGACAAAGTCACTTGACATCGAAAGTCTCAAAATCCTGGAGGGATCGGGACCGTCCATCTGAGGGACAGGTGTCGAAGATCAAGGCATCGTCGACATATTGGCCATCAGGAAATCGGTGTTCCTGAGGTTGAAGGAAACAAGACATTGAAAGTCTCAAAATCCCGGAGGAATCGGGACCGTCCATCTGGAAGGACGCGTGGCATGAGATCGGTGCCATCGGGAAGAGGCCCGACAGGAAAATCATTGATCGAAATTTTTTTCATCAGGAAATCGGGGATCCCTTTGACAAGAGTTTTTGTGCAAGACAGAATCGCGATCCGCGAAACCCCGATGAGTGGGGGCCAACTGTCAGCACAACATCGAAGGAGGACGGTGGCATAGTGAAGGCCAGTTGTCAGAGATAAGGAGCACATCGGGATTCAGCATACCAAGAGTCCCATTGACTTCTACATCTTGGCATCACAAACCACGTAGCCCCTACGGGATAAGGCTGCGGTCACGGGTAACGGTCACGTGGACCAGGGCTCAGCCAGGAGGGCTGAAGCGCATCGCGAATCGAGAAATCGCGAATCCTATGGACATAAACATTATTTCATCGCAAGTGTCAAAACTCCGATGGAGTAATAAGACCAAGTTCATGTGATCGCAGGTCACATGGACCATTGTGTAGCCGGAAGGGGCTAAAGCTCGGGAAAGGTCGAAACCCCGATAGAGAGACATAAGGCTATGGTCACAGCCCTTGGTCACGGGATTTGTAAGTGACTAAGACTATGAACACCGAGAGTGCCTAAATCGCAATATATGAAATCCCAATTTGATCTGAACCGTTTAATCAAGTATTGATCGCAGGGATACTGTTGCATACAACAGTGAAACTGCCAGAAACCACTGATGGTTTTAGCCAGAGAAGCTGAAGAGTTACGATGTTGATCTCGCAGAGCACTCGAGAGGTGGAGAATATTGGTGCAGTTGAAGAATGCATAGGAATGGAGAACATTGCATGCACAAGGTACACAGAAGCAATAAATACACGGTACAGAGAAGAGATTATGTTGTTGTTGCTGTGGGAATTTGCGGTTTCTATTGGAGTTTGCTATGGTGATTCATGTGTGAAGAAGAATCAGAGTGCAGCAGCTAAATTAAACAGAAGAGGATCTGTGCAGAGAATGGTTATGGCACACAGAGCTTAAAAATAAGGAGAACAGACAGTGCAAATGTTCTAAGCAGAAAGGTAATAAGGCAGACAGATCAATGAAGTGGAGAAGAACAGTGATAAGTCAGGTAGGCCATCATCGAACATCATATCACTGTAATAAATTCAGTAGCAAAGATTTATATTTCAGGGTGGTTGGGAGGTTCTAGGGAGGATTTTTGTCCTCAGAGGTTCAAGTGGGTGCTTGAACACAGGGAGTTGGTGCTTCCTTCTAGTTGGTGCTAGAAAAAAACAGGGATTCGATGCTTCCTTCTAGTTGGTGCTAGAGAAAACAGAGAGTTGGTGCTCTCAGCAAGTTGCATCTTGCAAAGCTGAGGTTGTAGCCTCATTATGAGTTGGTTCTCATATGTATGATACTGTAAAGAATGTAACCATTACTTATCATATAAAAGAAAAGATGTTTTTATCCTGCATAGGTTTCCTCGGGAAATATCTGTCTCTTTGTTTCTCATATATGTGAATGATGTTGAAAGTGCCATTGTTTATTTCCCTGCATTATTGTGATTATCATTCAGAGTCTGTACAAAAAATTTAAAAGAACTATAATTGTTTAAGCACAGAAACAAATGATTCACCCCCCCCCCTCTCAGTTGTCCAACAAATCCTTATCACAAAGACTAGAGGATAAGTCAATAAATAAGGTTGAGGGGGATAAGGTATACATTTTTGAAAACCTTTCAAGTCTTCTACATATGATAGCATGCATTTCAAAAAGGAACTTCATCTAGCAGAGGAACCTGAGAAGAATATCAATTTCATTCAGCAGAGGGACCTGAGAAGAATATCAATTTCATTCAGCAGAGGGACCTGAGATACTAAGAAAAGGAAATATAAGAGGAAATTTATCAAAATTGAAGACTTACAACAACATTCCATCCAGCTTCAATCAGGAAAACACAATGAGCAAACAAGTTAGTATACATTTTCCTCTTTAATGCTTTAAAAATTTGAAAAATTCTTCATAAGCTAAAGCAAAGATAAATATCCTATCTTTCCCTTCCCCTACATCATCTTTTCATCACTCCATTTTCATATACCCTTAAAAGCATAAAAAATGGTACTCAAAGGAACCACTTTAGGTTTCCAAGGGAGTTATAAGGAGAGGATTGGGTTTCAAATTCAAACACATTGTTTTTGAGCTGTAAAATGCTCTGTTTATGAACACATAAGTTGCATACACACAAACTGAATTGTTGTTTACATAAATGAAAGGTTGTTTGCATATGCATTAAATAAAGGGGTCATAATAAGAAGGTTTCATGCTTGACAAAGGGGATGGTCACTCAAGGAAACAAATTAAGGGAGTTATAAGTCAAATGAACACATTTTTAGAAAAAAAAAACCATTTCTTATGATGATTACAAGGAAGAGGGAAGTACAAAGGTACAAATAAAACAACACCTTCAACTATGATCACTGTACAAATGCATTTTTTTTTTAAAATGATAAAACCCTTGTCTAAGTTTCCTCCACAACGATTTTCCTCCCTTCCTAAAAAGTGTTACGACTTAAACTCTTTTCATGTGTTGTGTCTCACTTGAACACTCCCCAGACTCGAACCGCCGATGAACTCCTATGTATACTTACCTCCATTTCAAAATGCATGCTCTGTTTCAAACACGCCAGCACCATTCCAAACAAAGAATCCCTACACTCTAGCAAATTGTTCCCTCCTACGCCTTCCTATCCCAAAATATCTGATAAATAGCGAATTGTATGTTGACAATTTAACTGTCAACATACAACATTCTTTCCCTGTGGAAGAAAACATGGAAGTTGAAGGAGATGCATGGTGAGAAAAGGCAAGAGAATGTATTCAAGTAGGAGTCGACCAATGAAAGGTAAGTTCGAACTCAAATAATTGTAAAGCTAAGTGAAAAATTTGACTTCCTGTGGTACATTTTGAGAACTAAACAGTTCATTTCTAGCAGAGGCTGATTGTAAGAAGGAAAATTTAGTTGGGATTCAACAAGAAGCCTGAGAATTTTTATCGAATTACTAGGTATTCCCTTACATAAAAAATTTTATGATTGAAGAACATAGAGCAGTTTAGAATTTGAAAAATATGAGATTTTCTAAGTTTTTGAACAGAAAAATCTTATTGAAGACCATTCACAGAATTAAATCCAAACAAAGTCTGCAAGTTTAAAAATATTGGTCAAAGAAATTGCAAGGTTGAAACTTTTGATAAGAATAGACCTCCTTTTTATAAACAGTGGAAATATTTTAGGGTCTTGCTCTTAAAAAATTGGAAGAATGATGTCTAGATATGAACCAAAGAAACTTGATACATCAGAAATTCATAAGGATTGTATACAAATTCTTGAGAAAAAACAGTGGATAGCTTTCTTTGAGAAATTTGATGGATCTTGTGAGGAAGTTGCTTTAGAATTTGTTGGTTCATTTGATGGGGAAAGGGCTACTGTTGGAAACCTTACCATTAGAATCTCTGAAGATATCATTGCACATGTCACTGGACTTCCTCAAATAGGAGAAAGATATTTCAAAACTAAGCATTTTAAAGATAAATCATGGGCATCTTTTATTTCCAGATCTAGGGTGGAAACATTTAATTGGAAGAAGGAAATCCCAAGGAGTTGGTTGATTCATCCTTGGGATGAACTAGCCTATCTCATACAAAAGTTTATAACTTATGAGGGAAGATTTAACATCATCTACCTATATCACATTAAGCTGCTACAACACTTAAAAGGTGACTGTGAAATTAACATGCCCTATTTTCTACTGCAAATCCTTTCTAAGATGGCTAAGGCCGTCCAAAAATAAGGGAGGAATATAGAAAATAGTTTATATCATTGTAGCTTTATTAAATGATCATCATATATGAACTATATAAAAAAAACTTGACTTGGAAACAATTTATCATTGAAAATGGTTTTGAAACAATAAAGGAGGAAGAAAAAGAGGAACAAATCTTGGTTCTGATCGATGACAAGGGAGAAATACAGAACCCCAAGGCAACAAGCTCAAAACTGCCTATGGGGAGGAGAAGAACAAGAAGCATGGTGAAAAGGGAGAAAGAATTTGAGGAAAAAGACAATATTTTTACCACATATGAAATAAAATCAAGGAAACACCAACAAGTTCAAAGGGGACAAATACAAGAAAGTGATGATGAAGCACAACAAGCACAGTATGCACATATTCAGACTTTGGAGGCACAATCATTGGAAAATGATGGTTTTGAAGAACAAGAAACTTCCACATATGAGCAAATGAGAGAAGATGTGGAACAATTAATTAAAGATATGAAAAAAGAAACTCAAATAGAAGAAGTGGCTGGTGGGTCCACATTAGAACTTGATAAGAAAAACAAGAAAATAAAGAAAATGAAGAGAAAAATCAAGGAAATTGAAGTCCTGGAAAGATATATAAAAACAAAGAATGAAATGCTAAGGACTCAAAGGCATAAAACACAGGAGGAGAATGAAACCTTGAAGAGGAAGAATAAGAATCTTCAAAAGAAAAACAAATTAATCTAGAAACAGGCCTATAAGTGGTTTCAACAGAAGAATGCATATAAAGAAAAATATCAAAGAATGAAAGCTCTTCATACAACTCAGGTTAATGTGGAGACATTATTGCAGGAAGCAGAGGTGGTAGAAGATCATTGATAGAGGTTCAAGAACATTTTGTTTTTGTGCATGAGGACATGCAAAGACCTCCTCTTGGGGGAGATGTTGAGTACATTTGTATGCTTCCTTTTTACTCTATAAACTACACTTTTGCCTCCATAACCATCCATTTTGCCTCCATTTCATTCCATATTTTCCATAAAATAGCCTATGCAAGGTACATTTATCATTCTTTAGCTTAAGAATTGAGTTTTCTAATTTTTGGCATTAAAATTGAAAATTTATCAGAAATTACAGGATTTGACTAAATCCCGTAATTGCTCCTAGGTTCGTGTACTTGCAGGATATCTAGAAAAAATCTGAGACTTGGGTCATGATCCTTGATGTACAAGGATGGATGATGAGCTATCATATTTGATATCTGAGCCTTCCAGGTGTCTGGTCAATGCTGGTCAAACAGGGCTACTTCAACAGAAAATACCTTGTTTTAGCCTAAAATCATGGACAGATTTAGATTTTCTTGGGATTTGTTCATATTTTATGGATCTGAAGGGGGAATTCAACCTTCCTAGCATATATTATGGATCTGATCATGATATTTAGGAAATTTATTAGCATTATTAGTTTCAAAACTCTTGTATAAATACTCTAAAGCATAGACTAGTATGACACCTTGGGATGTGAATGAAGAAACTTTGGAATTTGCAATCTTGAGATCAGTTTTGCATTTTGTTCTTGATAATGTTTATGATATGATGATGTGAATGCTGCTAGAGGGTCCTTCTTAGCTGAGACAACTCAAGTGTACAAGTGAAGCATTAGAGGGCCCCCTTTGCCAAACTAGTACACTCTTCCTTTATGTTCTTTTCAAGTAATCTTTGATACATGTTTTAAATCAGATCTTGTTGTAGATGAGTTTATTCCTTGTTGTAGTTATATGAATTCCATATTTAAGTAAAATGCTTAATGTTTCTAAGCCTTACTCATGTTTTGAATGATTTCTTGAATAAGAATTCAATGTGTGGTTTGCTTTCAAGCATTAGGATAATCGTGAATTCTTTTTGAGTTATTTACGCTAACAAGAATTGGTGATAATTGCTAATGAATGAAAGAAGACAATGAATGCATCTCTTGAATGAGAGTTTTGTCTTTCTAGTATTGATAATCCTTAGAACTAGTTCGAATATATTTTTGAATGCTTACTGTTTAGGAAAACATTTGTTGATTACTGTTATGAGATCTATGAATAGGACTTCTGAACAAAAGCTTAGCATCTCTTCTATATTCAGCTCTTATAATATGTTTTGGTTTATTCTCATTAAAGAATAAAAGTTATCTCTAAATCCATACATTTTGGATGTGCCTCTAAGTCTTACGAACACCGTATTGACAATCATTTGCACTCTAATTTACATCAGTAGATTGGAGCCTAACAAACATATAATCTGAAATATTTTTGAAACAAAAAGCATGATGACATATGTCCAAATTCTTCCTAATAAGAGATTATAGTCGAGTGATTCATTGACTACTTAAACCTCTATGCAAACACACTTTCCCTCTAGTGTGACCAGACATGAAGGAGTCATACCATGCCATCGAAATGAACATCCATCGAAGGCAGTGAAGAGTGTAGAAGAGGGGGTAAGTTCAAGAGAACTGATAGATTTCCAACATGGAAAAGACACCATGCACGTTGAAGCACCTTCTTCAATGACAGTTATCTTAGCTAAAAGGTTATTTCAAACAACACCAATCTGAAAAGATACATGATGTGCAATACATGGACTCACATCAACAACATCAAACTTCATGACGATCCGAGTAGAAAAATTAATAGCTCCTATGGTAGTCAACAACGCAGTGCGCTACGAGGGGAAACTTTGAATCACCTCCAAAGAGGACATTGCACATGGCATCTGATCCAAATATTTAATAACTGAATAATTGGGAGTGAATATTGCATTGGGGTTATGTGTTGTCCTTTTATAAATTCCCTTAGGTATGTGCAATGTTGCCTCCTTTTTAGGATTCTCTATGTGGAGAGGGGATTGATTCTATGAAGTTTTCTTACCCTTCTCAGTCGACTCTAGATTATCATAATTTTGATACCTCATCGAATAATACACATCATTTAGCTTCAAATTGCTAAGAATTTTTACTACTATATATTCCTGAGAGGGAAGTGCCCCCTTGTGGGTTGAAGTTGGAAGAACCAGCTTGAAATTTTTCTTGTGGGAAACGTTTTTTCAGCACAACAAGTTGTTGTTATTGATTTAACTTAATAATAGAATGGACTTCTTCCATTTTTGGGAACTTATGTGTAATATGATGTTCGTTACAAATCTTGCAAGGAAAATTCACCTTCCTTTTCTCATCCTTGGACCCCTTAGCATTTTTATCCGACTTTTTATTATTTCCCCCACCACCTTTCTTACCCTTTCCTTTTTTCTTCTCTTTTGGTTGTTGAGGACCATTCAAAGTATTCTTCTAGATAGAATCTACATTGGTAGACATGGTGGTGGAGGTGGTCGAGCTAGAGGTTGGATTGGTTGCAGGTTGTTGAATAACAATTTTTTGCATATGGCTAGTGGCTAGGTCTATGAATTTTGTTTGAGAAGAACCCACTATACCATTTCCATGTGGGTTAGACTTTGTCTTTTCCAAGTTAAGAATAAATCACAGAGCATTTGACATAATCTCATATAGCATTCCTGACTGATATTATATTAGTTATAACTGATCCTCCCAAAAGATTGCTTGTTCTTCTGAAAACACTACCGAAGTTGAAAAGTCTTTCGAAATATAATGGAATAGATATTTCATGAACCATTCAAGGAGGAATCCGGGTGGAACCTAGCCTTAATAAGGCTCTTCCTTCTCCTCCATTCTCAAATGTGATCAGAAATGTGTGTGGCATTATCTTGCTCAAAATTAGCTAGAAATTTTGTCCCGACATCGTACTAGACAAGGAGTTGGAAATGGTTGAATAAAACCATGGCTAGGTCTGAAAAATTCGAGTACTTTCCCCTCAAGTTAAATATACCATTTGGAAGCGCCTCTAGTAATATTATGTAGGCACAAACACAATCTAATTGAATCGTCATTGAGCGAGTTGGACGAACACCACAAGTGGAATGTTGTAACTTGGTCTTGCGGATCTTCACCACTTTTCCCTTTGAATTTTGGAATGTACAAAGTTATCTTAGTTGGGAAAATAGTCCAACTAGGGTCATGATGAATGGGATCATTCATCAACTTGGAAAAGTCTATAAAATGTAACATTTCCAAAAATGGTAACCTAGGTTGCATCATTGTCTGATGAGCAGCCTAAAAAGAAGGTCTTGGGTTGTAACTGGCACCAGCTTTCCATAAAGACTTTTCTATAGAAATAGAGCTTGGGATGAAACCTTTCTATCCCTCGTTAAATGGAGGAACACCTCCACCTATTTTATTCCCAAAGTAAGAACTAAGGTTACCCCAGCAGACCCCCCATGTGTAGGAACAAATATTGGCATGGGGGTGAACTGACTGAGAAAGGGATTTCCCCCTTGAGAAATCCCTTAAGAAGGATTCCACTAGCCTTGGATAGGGGCACTCCCCAAAGGTGCCCCTCTTGAAGAAAAAGGTCCTTGCGAGGAGGTGAAATGACCTAGGAAGAGGTTTCCCCCTGCCGACACCATGAATTTGGCGAAAGGGTTGTTCCTGAAACCATTGTAAAGTGTGAACGGGGTAAACATAGATGGAATACTAGAGGATTGATTTACACTATCCATGGAGGTGCCCCATACCCATATGGGGTTAGGGATGAAATATTGGACAAGTCCACTTCAAACGAATGGGGATGATGGAGGAATGTGTCACCCACCCCAAGACATAGCTTGGTAAGGATCTATAGTGCTCCCCACACCAACATTCAAAAAATGGGACATTGGCTGAGAACTAATCAATGTGTTAAGCATGTCCATCGATGACATTTCGTAAGAGAAAGCATTCGTTGTGTATGAAAAAAATGCACATACACTCGAGACTTGAGTGGGACTGACAACTAACAAGGAAATTCTACCGGTTGTCATGATGACAATGGATTGAACCACATTTTTCATTTCACCCTACATATAAAGAGGAAATATCCCCTTGATAATTATCATTGAGGTGGTAGTTGCAGGGGCTCCTGACTGTGACATTGGAGGAGTGTAGTCCATAGTGGCCTAGTGGAGAGGGATACCATCAACGAAGTTTGATCTGGGAGGTTGGACATGTATAAATTGCAGTTGAAAAGTGCCAGGTAATGGATAATTAAAGCACAGAGTGAGATCCTCACTTCTAATGTCCTCAACGGTTACCTCCTCTAGTTCTGAAACATTGAATTCGGGAGGATCAATGTTTACGATCTTGATCTGAACAGTTGGTATGAAAGTGCCGAATTGATCACGTCGACACCTTTATGGGGGTGGGGGAGAATTATTCCTAACCTCTTACTTGGGAGGACTACCTTGAATTCTTCTCGATATTTGGGGAAGTAGGTTGTCCACTTTGAGTGATTATCTCTTGGTGAAAATCAACTCTCCTTCCTTAAGTTGAACAACATTCACAAAACACATTGCTACAAAGCCCTAAAATACATGAAAAACAAAAACAATTTTGTCAATATTCTGACTCAAGTGGATTAGGTCTTGGGACCAAAATAACAACAAAGTGGGATCAAGCCCTTCCGAACGAAGGCACGGGTTGATTAAGTCTCATTGACCAATGCACGATGGTATGAAAATTAGTTATCCTGACCTCCACATATCAACCTTATCTAGTGCAAGTACCCACACTTCACGAGGCACCCTCCAATAGTACTAAAGTGTGTGATACAAAATCTACCCAAGGTACTACAGTAAACCCTCGTAGTCATCTTTTGATATACCTAGGAGAAGCAAATAAGTTTACCATATCACAGTTAGTTCCTGGTGGGTACAGTAAAAATTCAAGATTGAACATATGGGAAGGGTAACTAAGCTTGAAGCTCTTCCAGAGTAATGTCTACAAAAGGACTAGTTTCACTTCAGAAAATATTAAACTAGCTCTGAAGTTCCAGAGGACTGACTCCAAGATGGCCAATATTACTTCAGGAAGACTTCAACTAGGTTCAAAATTTGCAGATGACTGTCACCAAATGAGTCAGTGTCACTTTAGGAAAATCCCCCAATATATGTTATATCGACCACGTTCGGTCCATGTTTGGAGGGGAATATTCCTGGATATCCCTTATGTGACCTCGTTTTTAACTCCTTTGTTAGAGGAGCTTCCAGACCAACCTATACAAAATTTGAATTATACACTCCTTATATCATACACTTATGTTTTTTTAGTGGCCTTGGATAAATTTAATCTCCAACCTACACCAAGGACCTGGCCTAAACTTGTTCGTTCACCCTACAAAAATTAACGTTTCTAATAAATTTTAATTATGCGTTCATTTTAATGGGTTTTTCTTTACTCAGAAAGGGTGTCGATGCAACTTCGGTGATGTTAAGACCAAATACAAAAGTAATGCAATATAAGAACACAATGTAGTTTCTTCAAATGAAAATGGATGTAACTATGCTTATGAAACAAATTCTTTTCTTTTTCAGATGAAAACAAAAGTTTGAGTGGAATATTTAAGACACCTTGAGATGCAACTTACAATTCTCTTTTCCAAAAACAAATGCACACAAGAATGCAAAACTTGTACTACTAAATTCTTTTCTTTTTTAATTTAAGGATACCATGTCTACCAAAGCATGATACAATGCAACTACCTAAATGCTAAGAAACTACCTCTTTTCTTGCAAAAAGAGAAGGAAATGGTTCAAGAAATGAGAAGCAAACAAAAAAGCATATTTTTTTCCATTTACAAAAGAAAATAAAAACAAAGGAATGCAATTTTATTCTTTTTGAAACAAGGCAAAGTAGGTAAAAAGACAGAAATCGTTCAGCCAAGGAATCATCGAAAATGCAGTGAGTCTGTATGTTCAAAAAAAAAAAGTAGTTCTTTCAATCAACCAAAAAAACCTTATACTAAATAACTCAAGCAATATATTTTTCTTTTTTTGTATTACAAGCTTTCAAATTTTAACAAAGAAAAGATTAATCAAAGACTCAAGAAAACCCAACAGTTGAGCAAATGAGAAACTAAACCCAGAAAGAAAGAGGATTTTTTTTTAATTCCAAATTCACACATGTACACGACTGTTAGTAGTGAAACTCGTGGATATCCACAGGATGTAGAAGTCCAACACGTGGATGTACATGGGCTGTATAAAAAAAACTAAAAGATGCCTAGGTAAGTTTAGAAAAATATTTAAAGCCACTCCCATAAAGAGGGATTCAGGAATTGGTAACAACTCCTTAGAGGATAAAGACTCTGTAAAATACTTTGAAACTACAAAAAAAATGACAAGGAAAGAAAGTAAGAGACCCTAAGAGACTGACCCAAACTAGGAGGATCCCTAGTATGGTCACCAATTTTGTTGGCAAGATTTTTCCCCCATGATTCTGGGTCAGAATCAAAACAAATCAAGACTATATGGAGAAGATAACGATCTTCCCTCCAAGACAAGAACACATAACTTGAAAAAATAACTACTTTAGAAGGAGAAGTTAGAGAAGGAAGAGGGATAAAGGACTCACCTTAGATATCCCATTTGATGTCGATCCCACTCCTTTCACTCAAAGAGCTCCAGATCCTTTTTTGGAAATAACCTACAAAATGGACACAATACAAGAAATTATACAAAGTTATTTACAAAATCAAACAGAATACATGTCATATATCATATTCCAAGTAAACTTAATAAGAAAATACATACAATGAACATATGATAGGAGGGAAAACAAGTTCTTCTATTAACACCAAATCATAGAGGTAAGTTACAACCTTGTCCCGCCTTTGGCATAGTCTCGAAGCCAACTGTCTGGGTTCCTCCAAGAATCCATCAAGCATCAACTCAACCACTATTATATTCCTTTAATATAACAAGTAGAGATAAGTATGCACACAATATCCATATAAATAGGAAAGAGATGTTGGAAAAGGATTTTCCAGATAACAGGGGGTTTTGATCAGAGAATTATAGGAAAGGGAGGCTTTCTATAAAATGGAAGCATGATCTTTCACCAAGGGATCGGAGCTCTCCTTGTCCCTCAAGAATCCTTATATATCTTCCACAAGAGGTTTGGGTATTTTGATTTCATTGTGTAAGGACATGAGACGTTGGGGAATGAGCCCAACCGAAAAACCCGCTTGAAAACTCTAGGGAAACTTGTAGATATGCCCATAATGCAAGTTTTTAAAATTCTTTTGGAGAGGAAACTTGGGACCATGTCTAGCAAGCATTGGGAAAGGGTTATTCTATGGCACAAATGAATAGGTGTGGAATTTTATGCTATAATATGGCTCGATGGGCTAGGTGGCAGGTGCCACGTCTATTCCATGTAGGAAGGAATGAGTTATTGGGATCAACGTGGATCCCACGTGGCAATGAGGGGAATTTGAAAAATGAATTCCAAGAAACTTTGTAATGTTGTAATTGTTTATCGAGAGCTCTAAATTGAGAATGGTTATAGTCATTGAAATATCTCGATGAGAAGAGTCCATCTATGGGGTTCATTGAGATAAATGGAATGAGTGGAAAATAGGAAATTTTGAACACCCCATCATCCTAAGTATGAATTAGGGGGTTAGGTGTCTTACAGTGAGAATGTTATCCACAATCATCCAAGCTATTATTTTTTAAATGAACCCTTAGTGAAAAATATGTGTGTGAGTGGATTTGGACAATGGCATCCTTTTGGTATTGTATATAAACTTGTATGGTTAAACCCACCTGAAAGATTTATAATGAGAATGAAACTAGTTAATGAGACACGTAATACTATAAGGACACAACTAAGATTCTATTATGATGGAACAAGGACATTGATGAGACACATAGGAGGCTAAAATGACTGAATTAGGATCCTAATACAACATAATTAAGACACATATGTGATACCTAGGATGAAAAAATAATATTGCAAGTAGGATGCTATGAAGACACTAGTAAGACACTAAGTAGACCCTAAGACCCTAGTAAAAGGGAATTATGATACAAAAAACAACCACAGGGATAATTAGTAGAAAATAAATGTAATCTAAGGATACAAATGATATGCTAAAAATAAACTAATGTGGATGCTAAAATACTTATGACGATGCTAAAAGGATGCAATATTAATTGAAAGGATGCCTAATAATCTTCATCCATTCTTTTGAAATTATAATTTTCAGCCTTACCTCTTCGCTCGAAGGATGATTTCAATAAACCTTTTTGTACTTGAAAACATGGATTGTAATTTGCATAGGTATAGTTTTTGGGATCAAAGTTAAAATAAGTGTGGTGATTTTATATAAAAGTGGATGTCCTCATTTTGTGCCAATCATAAAAACTAGGTTTTCATATAACTATGACTATGATTGAACAAAAGCAAAATACAACCATTACACATATGAGAAAAATAGGTTATTGTGGATATAAATGCACATAGTGGATTTATCATGTACTCCAAGACTTAAAATTGTATGTCTATAGGTATATTAAGCATTAAGGGTTCTATATACCTCATAAAAAAATTATTCCAACAAAAACCTACCAAGGAAGATAGTAAGGAAAAAAATTTCACATGCGTAAGAAGCCGTAGGTGAGGGAGATTCAAACAATAGAGGAAGATGTTATGAACTGGGGGAGGAAGGTATGAGGGGGTAGAATGAGAGGGAAAAATGGGGAGGATGTGAGAAGAGGTGAAGCATGGATGCATAGGGGATGGAGAGTGGTGAGAATGAAGGAAAGGAGGTAGGATCCAAGAAGAATGGGGTGGAAATATGAAGGGGGAGGAGGAGATGAGGTGAGGGAGGCATAGAGAGTAAGGGGGGATATTTTGGGTTAGGGAGGTGAGAAGAGGAAATGGGTTGATGGGTAGGAGAGGGGGAGTGGTGGGAATGAAGGAAAGGAGGTAAAATCCATTAAAGGGTTGGGAAAGGAGGTGAGAAGAGAGGGAATGTCGATGGGCATGGGAGGATAAGGGTGTGGGGGGAGAAGAGAGGGAGATAGGTGAGACCAGGAGATGAGAGAATGATTAGGTGGGTTGATTGGAGAAAAGGGGGAGGAATTGAATATAGGTGAAGCGTAGATGGGTAGGTGATGGGAAGTGATGGTCATAAAGGATAGGAGGCACACAGGTGGATAGCATCTGAATAGAGGTATGGGCCCAAGGGTATACAATACTAGGGTTTGAGAACAGGTATAAACAAAGAGTTAGAGGGGGACAGGGGTTGGATGGAGATAACGTCTGAGTGGGAAAGTGAGTTATGGGTATAGGTTGGGAGCCACTTTTCCATTGCATGTAAACTTATGCCAAGTCAAGAATAAATAGGGGAATTTTTTTATTATTCTTATTGTAAAAGAATGTATGTTCATTTAATTTGTTAATTGAGTATACATTTCAAAATTTAAAGTTAGCTACATACAATTAGAGGCATTTTCATTCTTACAAGGGGGTCCTTTTTTTCATTCTAAGCTATCTTCACATGTGAAAGATAAGAACATGATTAGCTTATGTTTAAGTAAATGCAATCCCAAGCCCATGTTTCTAAAAAATATTTGGGTGGTGTTGAAATACACCATTTTTATTATTGATGGGACTTCAAGTGCCTATGATTCTTTGGATAAACTAGGCACAAAAAAGTACAATATTATTAGAATCATTCGTTAAGAACAATTAAGATTCATTTATAAATGAACTAAAAAATTAACAAAAAAAACAAACAACACACATACCTAGAACTAGAACAAAAAATAACAAACAACCCACATACCTCTCTACATACCTATGGTCACTCAAGTAGACCGTCAAGATCACTTCTAATACTAATAGTCTCCATTAAATGGTCATTCTTAAATTAATGCAAGAAGTACTATACTTTTGATGAGTTCTTCCTTGGAATTGTTTGTAGTTTGAGGTTTTTACTAATAACTAAGTTTGTATAATGGTATAGAAATTCACTCAGTCTATAATATTGAAATTCATAACCACCTTTATTATATATTCTTTGATCTTGTGTCCTATATTCTCCTTTAATAACCATCGACTCAAAATAAATTGAATTCATTTGTCATTCCTTACCAAGACAATGAGGGTATTCTTTTCCTATAGGAAACATGCCAATCAATATTTAGTGCCCCATTCATTATCTTTTGGGGATATCACTGTATAAATGTTCATTGCAAAAAATGGAGTGTTGACAAGTGCATCCACTAAATCAACAAAGTGTACTAAATTCATGCTACTTAATCAAAATTAATAGAATATTCACTGAACTTGGTTGTATGAGATATGAGATGTAATCATAATTTGGTGAAATAGTTCATTGGTCCTCCTCCAACTAGGATAATTCAGAAGCTATGTGTTTATCAATGGGGAGTGATATACACAATACCATCAATCAACCCAGTCTGTGAATTCACAATCATCCCATTCACTACTACAACATGGACCACAAAAGCAAGAAATTTTTCCCATCCATATATCAACTATAATATTATCTAATGTTTGAACTAAATGAAATCTATGAGTGCCCTGGATTATTTTTCATCCATATGTATGTGATCAATCTACATTGACCACCTCCCAAAAATATATCTTCACATACACTGTCCTTGTTGCTTGGTCTTCTCATCTTCTTGTTCCCTTTTCCATTACTAAAGAATACCCTTAAATAATAAATCTTAAATATTGAATGAGGAAATTAGTTGTGAACTTCATTTATTACATGTGTATCATAGTTTTGATACATGTTCCTAGTCCACCATGCTCCCTTTTTTGTTCCCAATCTCAAAATAGTTCCAAATGTGTGGCACCTTTGATTTTTTTTCAACCTAGACAACCATTGAAATACACAATAATTTTGAAGTGGCCTGAGAAACCATATGACCAAATCCAATGTTGATACATCTATATAGTATTCTCCTTCAAGTGATTATAGAACAACTGAAAGAAATTTTGTACATAAGATAAGTCATGGAACTTATTATCACTAATGTAGAAATGATACTCCTTCAATGTAACTCTTTTTTCTTCGCTACTATATAGCTCATGCCTATATGTTATATGGACCATTATGTTGACCTAGTATAAGTGATAATATTTGTGTTGAATCTCATTTTTTGGTTGAATGGTGTAGTTATTAGAGAGACTAACCATATATAAGATAGTTATTAACCACATATAAGATAGTTATTAGTGAAATTAACCACATATTCTAAAAGTTTCATCCTACCATCAAGCCACATGGACATGCTAAACATATTATTGGGTCTCTTTGAAGAAATCCTTGATGAAGTCATAGAATCATACCTAGTGGGACAACAACAAAGACATATACAATTTCACTGTTACAATNCCCCCATTACATTTCAAAGTACAATTTTAAAAACAATATACCATTTAAGTACTCATTACTAACCTAGGAAGTCACCAATTGTATATTTCTTGTTTCATTCCCTTCCCCAGAATAATATGTGACATATTTTAAGATTTGCAAGTCAACCTCCTTCCTCTCTAACTCATACTCACCAATCACATGCATGCACCTTCTTATCAATTCCTGGGGCATGCCTTATCTAATAAATATTTTTTCGAGTATGTTCAAACCTTTGTCCTTGTAGACATGATGCTATATATCAAATATCTAGATGATGTTGAAGGTAATATAATTGAGAATTCCTGAACAAGGGTGTTATGTAATACACAAAATGTGTATGTGTGTGTGTCATAATAAGAACCATCATGTGGTATCTACAACAACATTTTTTATGTATTATGTCTATTCTAACAAACCAATTCTTGTATTTTTCAAAATATCTTGGCCCAAGTTAAGTGAACTATGCTCATTCCTGAATCTCTGATACAATTTTTTTTGTGTAATGTCAAGAAATATTTTAATGTGGGGATCATGGTCCCTACAACCCCTTCTCAATTTTAGTACATTATTTTGGTTGGAAGAAGGAATAATTCTCTCATGCCATTTTTTTTTAACTAGTTCCTTAACTACACCAATTAAATCCATGTCACAACAAGATACCCTATCAATGAAGACCCACAAATATCTTTGGCCGCCTCTATTGAGGCTATCTTGTCCAATATAATACTTTTGAAGGGTTTTGAGATTATATTTAATGAGATAAGATGTTTTTTTAAGAAAACAATGTCTTATTTTGATCTTGCTAACAATTGATTGTGACAATACACATCGAGCTACATTACGGTCTTGAGAACGAGTTTTTTACCAATTTATGAAAAGAATCCATCATAATTCTAACAATATGATTGCATGTTTCTAAAATTGTAACTATATTAATGCCTAAAATATTTGCAACAACAGTCAAAATCCTATATTTTAATAAAGACATAAATAATTTACATTTATTTGCATTAGATTTTGGTACAAAATATTATTTAATAAAATTGTATGATTGATAAAAATTATTTTAGCTAGGTAACTTACCTTAAGTGATGTTAGACCAATTTCATCTACCTGAATGTGTTCGGTAGTTCTTCAGTTCACACTGCTAAGTATAGGTAGGGATGATGGACTTGTATTCTAGTACTCTCGACCTCTATGTTGTGGAGTTACAAAAATAGGAGTTCTTACCCCTTCAATAACTTGTGGGTCAATTTTTGGAGAGTAGACATGCTCAAGGGTAGTTTAAAGAATGTATAACCATTAAACAAGAGGTTGTACGATAGTAATTTCTTCACCAAAATGTTGTGCACCATTTTCCTCTCTAATTTCATCCATATTATAATCATCTCCAAGAAAATTCATCATCATTTTCTCATCCACATAACTTATTTTGATGAAAGAATGAGTCGAGATTCACTAGAGGTCTAAACTAAATTGGCCTCTACTGAAATCCTACGCTTTTCTTGTGGTGATGGAGGAAAAATATTAGTGGCTTCTATTATGCTAGAATTTGGATTGGCCTTTGCTAAAAGCTTGCATTTTTCCATACCTAACATTGTATTTTCTCTTCCTTCAATGGGTTTCTATTTCCTCGAAGAATTTCGTATTCAATTACATTTGTTCCCATGTTTAGAGGGAATTCCAACATGAAAAAGACAAAAATTTCCTTCCAATTACACAAAAGACAAAAATTTCCTTCCAATCACACAATAAGATAAACATTGCCTTCCAATTACACAACAAGACAATATTTTCCTTCCAATTACACAAAAGGACAAAAAAATTCTTCCAATTACACAACAGGACAAAAAAATTCCTTCCAGTTACACTAAAAAATACAAAAAGTGTATGTTGTTGTTGTTTTGTATAGGAAATGTTGGGTAATTTGTAAACATGAGAGTTTTTTCAGAGAGAATGAGGTTGGTCATTTTGTTTTTCTTGTTTGCTATATCAGAAAATAACACATGAACTCTAGAGTGTGTGCACATTATAACGTGCACACATTCTAGATCACATGCGTACTCTTAATGTAATACACCAAATTGACGTGGAACATACCTTAATCAAGGTCTTTATACATTAGGGATAGAGAAGGTGTCGAGGGTATTAGGGGAAATCAGGGCATGAGATCCTAGTATTGAAGACGGTTTGAGGCCTAGGGTAGTGACTAGGTTACTAGAATGATGATATAGGAGGTGTGGGGCCGTCGAGAAGAGGTATGGGAATGGGGAGTTAGGGAACATATGTAGAATGGGTTTGGGGCCAGGTAAAGGTTGGGTCCTACGAGAAGATGGTGATAATATCTAAGTGTCAGTAAAGTCCTAGGTACAAAGGGGGTTAGAATTCGAGCAAAGGTATGGGACCAAGCACAGATGGGGCTAGAATATGAGTAGAGGTGGGTACATAATGGTTGAGGGGGATATGGCTTCTATGGGATGTGATGGGGAGAGAGGGGGAAATGGGGAGTAAGTGAGAAGAGGTGAAGGGAGGATGTCTAGGGAAGGTTGAGTGGTGGGAAGGAAGGAAAGGAGGGAGGAGCCAAAGAGGATGGTGATATAGGATGGAAGGGTAAGAGGATATGAGGTGAGGTACATATAGATAAGAGAGGGTGATAAGCGATACTAGGGGAGTTAGGTATGAGCGGGTGGGATGAAAGGGAAAAAGAGGGAGGAAGTTCGAAGAGATGAAGGTTGAATGGGTAGGGGAGGGGGTGTTAGGAATGAAGGAAAGGAGGGGATATTCAAGGGGAAAGGGGTGGAAATATGAAGTGGGGGGGTAGGAGAGGAGGTGAGGGAGGGATAGAGAGAAAAGGGGGATGTGGTGGGCTAAGGAAGTGAGAAGAGGAAAGGGAATGATGCGCAGGGGAGTGAGAGTGGTGGGAATGAAGGAAAGGAGGGAAAACCCATCAAAGGATTTGGAAAGGAGATGATAATAGAGGGAATGTGGAAATACATGGGAGGAAAATTGTGAGAGGTGATAAGAGAGGGAGATAAGTGAGACTACGAGATGTGTGAAATAGGGGGTGGGTGTGAGGGGGAAAGAAGGAGGAGGTGAGAAAAGGTGAGGGGTAGATGGGGAGGGGAGGGGGAGTGGTGGGAATGAAGGATAGGAAGGAGGATCTAATGGGGAGGGTGAGTCGGGATGTATGGGAAGGTGGAGAAGAGGAGAGGAGGAAATGGTGGGGTATAGGGGAAGGGGGAAAGTGTAGGGATAAGGGAGGGTGGATATGAGGTCTAGAGGGGCTATAGGAGTTGAAAGTATCGAAATAGGAGGTGAGTAGAGAGGGGGAGATAGGTGAGACAAGGAGAGGTGGGAATGAGGGGATGGGGAAAAAGGTGTAAAGGGAGAGGAGGTGAGAAGAGGTAAAGGGTGGATGGAAAGGTGAGGGGGAGTGGTGGGAATGAAGTAAAGGGGAGAAAATTCACTAGAGGGGTTGAGAGAGGAGGTGAATAGAGAGGAATTTGGATGGGTATGGGATTCATAGGGTGAGGATGAGAAAATATTGAGAGTTAGGTGAGATCATGAGAGGTGGACATGGGGGCTGGGGAAAGAGGGGAAAATGAGAAGGAGGTGAGAAGAGGGGATTGGTGTTTATGAAGGTTAGGAGTGGGAATACAATGGGGAGGGTGAGGAAAGATGAATGGAGAGGAGGCAAGGGAGGGGAAAATGATATTCTTGCGGAACATGCCTTTAATCAAGGTCTTTAAACATTAGGGATAGAGAAGGGGGATTAGGTGTGGAGGGGATCAAGGGATATTGGGGAATGGATGCCTAGGATTGAAGGTGGTTTGAGTCATAGTGAAGTGACAAGGGCACTAGGATGAATTTGTAATGGGTGTGGGGCTCTACGAAAGATGTATGTATTGATTCTAGTGGTAGCATCAGACAAGTATTTTTGCACAGGTCTATGTGTCTAGATGTGTGGAAATCATCCAAAGCCTTCTACTCTTGAATTTACACTAATTAAAGGAATTATTAAAGTAAAATTATTTTATTAGTTAATTATGTGATTAGTTAATTGATTTATTTAACGAAAGTTCTATAAAAGTAATTAGTATGTTTCTAAATCTCAAGTGAAGTTAGAATTAATCTCAATATGAAATCACTTTGGAGATATAATTCATGATTATAAAAGAAAGGCTAGGGTGAAGGAGGAAGACACTTGAAACTTGACAGGTCTTGAGGGAGTTGACACAGAGTATTGGGTGACAAAGGTTAGTGATTCAATATCTTGGATAGGTGGAGAAGGACTTCCATCTAGATATCAGGTCAAGGAGAAGAGAGAACATAGGCAATATAGGTGGGTTTCAATCAAAGGAATCCATAGGACAGTGTCACATCATAAAGAAGTTTTCCATATGTAATTTCCATACATGTACATGGGTTTCAATGGATATAGTCATGTATGTACATGGGTTTTCTGAATGAAAGTCATGTACACCTTAAAAAGCATGTAGTTTTGGTTCATACAACAGATCAAAATTTACCAGTTTTATCTGTAGTTGTAATTCTCTTAGTGGGTCATTATCCCTATTATGGGATCCTTGACTTTAGACTAATAAAATAATTATCAACATTGTTTTTCCCTCCATATTGTTTCCATGGTTATCTACCCAAAAATATTGGTGTTTATGTGTGCTTGATTTGGTTTCCTTGTTTATGCTTTCGCTACATGTTTAGTTGATTACTTGGCTATGTTTTAATTCAATAATTGATTTATTTGGAATTAACTGTCAGGTTTTGGGTAGGAGAGATTTCAACATATCAAGGGTTAAATAGAAGAGAAATCAACATCGTATGATAGAAAGTGCTCTAAGAGGAAACCAAGTACACAATATCATATCCATAGAATATCCATAACCAGTAGGTGGAAATCAAAGGATGGATTTCAAGAAAATAATCGTACAGAGGTGAAATTTGTTTTCACAGGTGTACAAAGGTGTATGTGAGTCACAGAAATCACATTCATGTACATACACGAGAGTATTTGAGAACAATCATGTATAAGTGGGTTACAATGGTGACAATCACATACATATGTGGGTTACATTGGTTAAACTTGTGTACATAAGTCAATACAAGGGTAGTTTTTAGAAACATGTTATTTCTAGGGAAAGTTATCAGGTATTAGAGATGGAAACAACACTATTAAGAGTTGAAGAAAAATTGGATGGAGCATCCAAATTCCTCTCTTGGAAATAAAGAGTAACTTTGGAATTTAAGGAGTATGACCTTTGGGAGTTAGTGGAAAAAATTGTTACTCCAATAACAGATCATGTTGCTTTGGAGGCTCACAACAAGGAGATAAAAGCACATAGGGTCATATTTGATTCAGTGAAGGATAATATAATCCCTCACTTATCCCAAAATAATATGGCCAAAGATATGTTTGATTCCTTGGTAGGGTTATTCCAGAGAACAAACATGAATAGGAAGATGGTCTTAAGGAATAAACTCAGAATAGTGCAAATGTCTAGATATGATAATGCTACCAGCTACTTCATGAGGATCACACAGGTGTGTGATCATATTACATCCATACAGGAGAAAACAGAGGAGGTAGAGCTCTTGAATGTGGCATTGAATGGTCTTCCCAAGTCATGTGAAGCATTTGTCAAGGGAGTTGTCACTCAAGAAAATATCCCATATTGGAAGAGGCTTTGGGATGATTCCATATAGGAAGATACTCGAGAAGAGTCTAAGGGAAACAATAAAAGAGGTAGTGAAGAGAACTTGGCTCATGTAAGTAAGAAAAGGAAGGGAAATGGAAAGAGTTATAGTAAGAAGGGTAATAGTGATTGAGGATCATCACAGTTAGGGAAGAAGAAAGACTTGAGTAAAATCAAGTTATTCTCATGTCATAAGAATGGAAATTGTGCATCTCAGTGTCCAGAGAAGAAGAATAAGGGTAATGAAAAGACGCAGACAACAACATTAGAAGAGACACAACTTGATGTGTTTGTAGTGAATTTTGAGAAGGATTACTCACTGGTTTCTTGCCTTTCTACCAGCACAACTATGAGGAGTGCTTGGTACTTGGAAAACAATGCATCTCGTCATATGAAATAAGAATGAGAGATATTTATAAGTTTGATGGAGAGTGATACAGATATTAATGTAGAACTTGGTGATGATTCCAAGTATGTACAGACTCAAACAAGAACCTAGGGCATGGTATTCCAAGATTGATGGATGCTTGCATAGTATGGGATTTATCAAGAGTGAAACAAATCCTAACTCATACTTCATACTTGTTGGGTCAGATCCACTCATCTTGGTTCTATACTTTGATGATTTATTTCTCACCGTTGAAAAGGAACTTATTGCAAGGTACAAAGAGGATTTATCTAGTGAGTTCCAGATGAAGGACATTGGCTTGATGAATTATTTCTTGGGTTTAGAGGTATGTAAGGTATCAAAATAGATATACCTTGGAAAAGGGAAGTATGAAGTAGATATATTTAGGAGATTAAGTATGGAGTGTTGGATTACTGAGAGGGGGTTTGAATCAGTAATAACGTAATTATAATCCTTTTTCTTCAAATTTTATATCAATGTAGAATTATTATCCAATAATGAGAAGTAATAAATAAAAAATCACACACATACAAAGTACACCAGTGTTTTACGTGGAAACCCAAATCGGGAGAAAACCACAGAATGTTTTTTCTTATATGTCTTGAAGAATTACATTCATTAGAAGCACCAACTTCCTTTTTTTTTCCAGCTGCAACTAGAAGGAGGCTCCAACCCCCTAGTTTCTTAGGATACAACCTGAGGGAAGCTCCAACTCCCCAATTCTCTGGCTACAACCAGAAGGAGGCTACAACCCCCAATGTTCTCTGGCTACAATAAGAAGGTGGATACAACAACATGTCCTTGCCCCATCCTGCCACCCTGAAGTAGAAGTAGAATGATGGACCCACTGTCACACTATCACTGTGAGATATACCACTGTAAAACTGTACCAATAAATCTGAACCATGCATCAACCATGCATCAACCTGTACCTCAACTTGTAATTAACATGTACCATAAACAAGTGCATCAACCATGCACCAACCTGTAATCAACCTGTACCATAAAAAAGTGCATCCAACCATGTACCAAGTATGTACCAATCATCTTTCAACTACTCATCAACTATGGATCATCAATATGTACCAACATCATCAACTATACACCTCATGTATGTGCACCAACTCATCAACTACTTTTCTCAACCATGTACTCAACATGTACCACAATCAAAATCCCTCATCAATTTCATCATCCAAATCTGATTTGTAGCTCTGTAATAGACTTGGTGTATATGATCACATTCCTACAAATCTTCCTTAACTTTAAAAACAAGAAACTAGCATTTTCATCAAACTTTTCTTTAGTCTCACATGCCTAGTTTTGGATTAGTCAACAACCCTAACTTGAAGTAATCATAACTTTGAACCTGTAATGTATAAATATCCTAAACTAATATACATTTTTATTCAGTGTGTTTTTTGAAATTCCTCCAAGTGTCACTACTTGGAACCTCTCAGAAAAGGATTTATAGAAAAAATGGCATACCTTGTTGAATTCTGGCTTATTCTAGAGAGCAACCTTGTAGAGCGTGCCCCGCACAAAAAAATTGATGAATTGATATAAAACTATTCCAAAAAATAACAAATACAGTAACCTAACCAACACATTTTGTCTCACTAAATTTGGATCTGTTATTAATAATTTATGACGTTTTTACACAAAACACCTGCTTTTGACTAGTTTCAGGACTGACCAAAAACCCTATTTTCCACGGAGTGTAACTCCCAAAATACAACGACCCACAAGATGGATTTTCTACCACAGATACTTAGATATGTTTTCTCACTTGCATAGAAATTTCATGGTCTGAATCATTATATAAAAAAAGTTATAGTGAAAATGCTGAGATGACCTGTAAATAACATACCTTAGAAAGCACCATCAAAAGAATTTATCCTTCCTTGCATTTCGGCCTTCTTTTCTTCACCTTCACTCAGAATTACGGTTTATATATCCTTGGTTACCTCAGAAAAATATAGATATTCAATATGCTCAAGTTTGATTCAAATGAGAGATCCTTGCCTCTTATTTATACTCTCCAAGTAGCTTCCTTAAAAACATCTTCTAGGTCACTTGGCCCACTTTCCTTATTTTAGGGTTGAGTCCACTTCTAATTTCTCCATTAAATTTATTATTGAAATTATTTATTTTTTATTCACTTTGAATTATAATACACTCATCACTTCACTTTATTATTTACCATTTAAAATCTCTTAAACCACTTTGATTACTTTGACCTTTTGGGGCTTCTAGATGACATGTGAGGGTCCTCCAACTTCGTAAGGCTATAACTCTCAAACCGTGAGGAGTTATGTGACATTATACATAGCACCATAAATGGAATGACATGTAATATCCATATAGAATAGTATTATTTGAAAATATATCATAACTCATATTGTTACCCATAAAACAAACTTGGGTCCATTACCCAAACCTGGGGTCTCCAACTTCTCATGGCCATAACTCTCTAACCGTGAGGAATTATGTGACATTCCACATACCACCGAAAATGACATGACAAGCACTATCCATATAGGATATTTTCCATGAAAAAATCACTTTCCTTCATCTCATTATTCCACAATTAAGCATGGATTCTTTTACTCCAGAAAGCGTCTTCTCGTGAGGGATTTCACCATAAGGGGACCACTTTGGAGTTCATCCATATTTACTTCTTATCAACCATGAAAAAATGATAATGAGTCATGTAACACACCCACTAACATAAATCAAAAAAAAATTGGGTTAATTTCTCAATAATGAGAATCCCCCTTAAAAGGTTGCATCAGCGAACTATCAATCCCTGATTCAATATCGGGATTCAGGGTTTCGGAATTTCCGCCGTTGAGAGTCCCTGTCCTCTCGATTCCTCGATTCACGATGAGCTCCTTCCCTGGTCTTATCCCCCTTCTGGCTAGGCTCTCTAGTCCCCATGACTAGTTCCTATATGACCGCAGTCATATGCTTTCGTCGGGGTTTTGGGGTTTGCGATGTCACCATGTTTATGTCCACGGGACTCGCGATTCTCCGATACCTGATGCACTCCTTCACGTGCTAGCCCTCCTGGTTCAACTCCCACTCACATGACCAACTCTCGTGACCACAACCTCATCCCGTCGGGGCTACAGGGTTTCTAATGACAAGGTGTATGCACCCACAGGATTCTCGATCGTCTAAGTCTCGATTCTCCATTTAATTGACAGTTGTCCTCCACTACGACGTTGTACTCCTCCTCTGTTGCTCTGACAGTTGTTCCCCGTTGATCAGGTTTTCACGAAACACGATCTCAAAGTGCATATATCTCTCGTCTACGGGATTCACAATTTCCCGATGAACAAAGTGTCGACGGCGCCCGATCCTTGGCCACGAGTCCTTCCAGATGGATGGCTCAGATTAACTCTCGGGAGTTCGAGACTTTCAAATTCTCAGTTCTCATGACCTCGAGAACTCCGATTTCCCGATCTGTGACTTTCGTCCTACCCTTGACACCTGTCCCGTGTGAACGGACGGCTCAGATATCGTCGGGGTTTTCACTTGGATTTCCCCAATCACTTGTCCATGAAAATGTCGATTTCCCGATGGCTAATATTCTGACCCACTCTAGATCTCTTGCCACGCGTCCTCGTCGATGGATGGTTCGATGCTCCCGTCAGGATATCGCAATTCGCGATTCCAACATGCAAGAGGTTCTTGCCTTCGGGAACCTCGATTCTTTGATTTGTGACTTCTTCGGATCTTCCGACACATGTCCCTGCCAATGGACGGTTCTGAGCTTATCGGGATTTTGAGACTTTCGAATTCTCAGTTCTCATGACCTCGAGAACTCCGATTTCCTGATATGTGACTTTCCGGGATCTCTTTCCATGCGTCCATGTCAATGAATGGTCCAGATCCGATCGAGAAATCGTGTTTCGCAATTTCAACATGCACGAGTCTCTTTTCTCCAGGAACCCCGATTCCCCGATCTCCGACTCTTCGGGATCCTCTGTCACATGTCCCTGTTGTTTGGACGGCTCAGAACCCATCGAGAAATCGCGGATCACGATTTCCTATTGCAACGGCTCTACACTTCTAAATTCTCCGATGGGTGAAATCCCGATGCCTCCCAGAACACTGACACGTGTCATGCCGAGATCAACGACTAGGATACGTTCTCGGGATTTCGAGAACTACAAGGCCTCGATTCTCAAACTTAAAAAAACTCCGATGACCCTGTTATCCCGATGACTTCTCCGAGGTGTTGACACATGTATTTTTGAGATCAACGGCTAGGATCCCTTCCCTGCACACTAGGGTTTAATTCCGGCGCAACTTCTCGGGATCTGACGGCTGACGGGATTTTGTCAATCTTCTTTGTAAGATCCTGACCATCGATTTCTTCCTCCTTGAGGACCTTCTCGAGAATGGCTAAGTATCCCTTCTGCAAGAGGGAAATTCTACTAGAGATCTATTCCAGGGCCTTCCTGGAGACGGATAGGGGAAATAGCTTCCCGAGGATGGGCTGGGAGCCTAACTTAGCTCAATATAAGCATGACAAGATTTATTTATCAACGTAAATCGTGTATGGTTTCTTCCGTGATAAGCATATATCAACTTATTCATATCAAACGCTACGCGACACTCTCATGCTGAAATTATTTACAATTTCACAGTTCTATGAGCTAATATCTACTTCTTATTATCAATTAGTGCACAGACATTCTTACACAGGAAACATTTACATTTCCGCAAATCTATGAACATATGTGACAACATATAGATTTCAAGATGCAATATGAACAAAACACTTATCAGAAATAACTTCAGCAATAGAAGCAACTGCTAAGAGGGGTGCTCTTTTCCACCCAACCGTAGGCGTAGCGACTCCTACTGGATTTACCACTAGCCACCCCCGAGTTGAGACCACGATGTCCTGAGACCTGCGTCTCTCTGTTTTCCAGTGCCCAGGAGCGAAGGTTGCAATCCTTCCTCTCTACGATCACTTACTCTGCGTAGAATTGCCAGAGTTCCCCTCGCGTCCCTCGCGTCCTCCTTTCAATCCCTTCTGCCATGCGCCTTATCCTCTCGCGAGGTTGCGTGTGGCACGATTACCCTCACGCTAGTCAGTCATGATGGCTCTACGGATAGGTGGTTCACCTCCCCATCCCTCATCAAGCCATCAACCTACCGGCCTGCAAGGCATTAATTTCAGGGCTAGCGAGCCGCTTTTGGTTCTCCGGGCCAGTGGAGTCCAAATACGGTATT
>ML779798.1:530753-552486 GCA_009831015.1 Picea engelmannii
AATGCCAGGGTGAAGGCAAAATACACTTGAAACTTGACATGTGTTGAGGGAGTCAACATAGAGTATTGGATCACAAAGGATTGTGATTCAATATATTGGATAGGTGGAGAAGGACTTCCATCTAGAGATCAAGTCAATGAGAACAGAGAACAAAGGTAGCACAGGTGGGTTTCAATCAAAGGAAGGCATAGGAGAGTGCCATGTCATATAAAAGTTTTTCGTATGAAATTTATATACATGTATGTGTGTTTCAGTGGAGAGAGTCGCCTATGTATGTGTGTTTGCTGAAGGAAAGTTGTGTACACCTTGATAAGCATGTAGTTCTGGTTCATACAAAAGATAAAACTTTGTCAAGTTTGTCTGCACTTGTATTTCTCTTAGTGGTTCATTATCCCTATTACAGGATCCATGCTTTTAACATATAAATATCATTCTCAACATTGTTTTCCCCTCTGGGGTTTTTCCAGGGGTATCTACCCAAAAATATTGGTGTTTATGTGTGGTTGATTTGGTTTCCTTGTTTATTCTTTTGCTGCATGTTTAGTTGATAACTGAGTTGTTCTTTAATTCAATAAGTGATTCATTTGGAATTAACTTTAAGGTGTTGGGTAGGAGAGATTTCAACATATAAAGGGTTAAATCCAAGAAAAATCAATAGTATGAGTATAAGGAGCTTAGGGACTAGGTGTAGATGGGGTTAGATATTAGGTAGAGGTGGAGGCCTAGGGGAAGATGAGGCTAGGGTTCGATTGGGGTGGGATATGGTTAGAGTAGATGCAAGGGCCTAATGAAAAAACCCATTGGCGTCCCAATGCCATATTGGTATTTAGGCATAGGTAGTGTGTAAAGAGTGGATGGGGTTGGGGATAAATAATTACTTCAACTAAGGCTTTGGTTTCCCCCCTTTACCATATCAAGGCCTTGAGACCCATACCTAATGATCAAAAACTTGTGAGGGCACTGACATCTTTCTCAGAGGCCAAGGATACACTCGAGAGGTAATGTACGGTGCTTCGAGGAATTTTTCATGGATTTGGATGCCTCAAATATTTCTTCAGGAACTAAGTTGTGGCCTTCTTCTATAGATCATTACAGGCCCCCAATACACATACCTATTACCTAAAACCACCTAGTGGCACCAACATCCAGAATAATAGGCCCACGACACTCACAATAGGCTATGTGTGGTTGTTTGAGGCATCTTTCTTGGACATAGATGGATAGAAGCTTCATTTAAGGTCTAATGTTCATGTTTCCTCCCTTAGTTATGTCCAAGGCCTTGAGACCCATACATAGTGCTAAAAAATGCTAGTGGCACCAATATACCTAGTTAGAGGCAAAGGATACCCTCGATAGGTTATTTGTGGTAGTTCAAAGTGTCATTCTTGGCCCCATAATTCTATAATCTTATTTAAGGACTAACACTTGCGATTTTTCATCTGGCCATAGCTAAGCTCCATAGAACCATACTAAATATTCAAAAAATCATAATAATATCCCCATTAGGAGACCAAGGATACCCTTGAAATTTCCTTTGTGGTAGGTCAACATGTTGTTGATGACCCTAGATTCCTACAAGATTCCTTTGGCACATTTTTATTATACCTACCTTGTGAATCCTTAGTCAAAAAAGCACATGCACATTTTGAGAATGTGCACACCCTTTAGAACACACACATGCTCTAGAATGTTTCCATGTTCCTTTCATTCAATATTTTGGGGGGCATAAGTGACACGTTTAGCATACGTGTTTTCTAATTTGGTTTCCTTGAATTTGGGTTTTAAATGAGAAACCTAGTGATGTAGGATGAAAACACATCAAAACCTCCATTTTTTTGAATGCCTATCAATATATCTATCATCATCAACGAAACTACATAATTAATAAATATATATTTAAAATATATATAATTAAAAATATATATTTAATATATTTAATATATTTGTGTCTTACATATATTACAATCACATTTTATTCCTGCTATAAATTTTTATTTCCTTTGTTATCGCTCCAAGAGTCACCCCCAGACTGCAAATGGGGGTAAGCCTGGTAACATTAAATTTGTTTCAAGTGGGTTTAACATCGGGAGTCAGGTGAAGACTGCAAAGAAAGGAAAAGATAACAGAGGTTGTTGCAGATCAGTCCTGGACCGTTGGGATATGGAGTCATAAGTATCATGCTTAATGAAGGCATTTAAACTGCCTATCAGACAAAGGATTTATGTGGTGATGAGGAGAAGGAAGACAAAATGTGTCTGAGTGATAAACGATGAAACATGGGCAAGATGACATCACATCCTCTACCACCTCAGCAATCCATAGATCAAAGATGCTACATCCAGACAAGAAGAAAAACAACAAGCGTTTGAGTGATAAATGATGAAAGATGGGAAAGATGACAATAGATCCTCTACCGCCTCAGGAATCCATAGATCAAAGATGATACATCCAGATAAGAAGAAAAACAACAAGCGTCTGAGTGATAAACAATGAAACATGGGAAAGATGACAGCAGATCCTCTACCGCCTCAGGAATCCATAGATCAAAGATGCTACATCCATACAAGAAGAAAACCAACAAGTGTCTGAGTGATAAACGGTGAAAGATTGGCAAGATGATGGCAGATCCTCTAATTCCTCAGAAATCCATAGATAAAATATGCTAGCTCCAGACAAGAAAAATAGAAAAACATGTAAACTAAGAAGATAGTCTAATAAAACAACTCAAAGGAATCTTCAATAACATAATATTTTACAATCCATGCCCCTTAGGCTTACAAACTAAAAAATACATTGCCTTGCTCCTCAAGCTCTCTCATCTCTCTAGCCTCTAAACCCTCCCTTTGCTTTGTTTTTATCTCCTCCTTTTATACTCAGAATGGTGGTCAACAACCAGGAATCCTAGCTCACCCTCCTATCATAGGGTTCTTCACGTGGGTCTTTCTTCTGTCAAAAGTCAAGTCGGATCCGCATGGGTTTTCTAGAGAAATTTCCCTCTGTGGTACCTCGGGCTAACAATCATGTATTTATGGCCATACCCTCCATGATTTCTATTTATGGGGTGAGTCGAGGTTTCAACCACCACTCCCTCGTTTCATTAACTAATATTTTATCGGGATCGAGACGAGGACTAGATGCCTAGAAGGTCGCCACACGCTACTCATAGATTTGGTGTTGAATAAGCATGTGATTTCGGGACCGTAAAATTCAATCCTTTCTCATTGGTTGAATCCTCCTTGGGATCAGTACGAGGTCTGATGACTAGGGGGCGGCCACGTGTTGTCCTTGTATATGAAACTGAACGAACACATGATTTCGGGGCTGTCAAAAGCGGTTTGGACCCACGTCGCTTTTCGGCCTAAAATGCACCATCTTCTGCCACATAGCCTCCCCGCAATACCGTGGTTTGTATTTTGGTCCGCTCAAGCAATTTTAATTCCCAAGCATGTTGCGACACCGAAATGACTTGTGGTCATTAGTCTAGTCCCGATCTACGATCTGGGCACACTTGCTATTTTAGCACCCCCACCAAAGATTTATCCTCATGCCAACTGTGGAATCCTTCCAACCGCATTTAGAGATGGCACTAAATCGAAATGCATAGGAGATATCCGTCGTGGAAAATTGCACCTGCCTATTTCTTGTATTTCAAGCCCGAAACAAACTTCTTTTGAATGTTGCGCTTGGAAGTTACCCATGTAACAAAAGACTTGGTCATCCTGTGAGCTTGACAACTTTATGTGATAATATTTGGCTCCACAAGGGATGGCATGCTCCCTGTGAGCTACCAAGAACAAACAGTTCTAGTGCCTTAGCTGTTGGTTTGTGGAGTCAAGCTCAAATACATTTTGTTGAAGACAACAGGTTGACATGTACACTACTCAACTTAAAAATAAAACAAACACACATGCTCCAAAAGGAGTTTATTTATGTATAATCCTAAGCTAACCTATTTTACAATGCGCTAGGTGAAAACAAACTTCCACCAGATCCATTCAAGTAACTCCCTAACTGAAAACTTATTTACTCTGTCACTCATCAGCAAGGGACAGTAAAAATGCGACAACAAATTAATTACATTATTAAGATTTCCTCCTAATGATGAAGGTGAGATAAAGCTTGGAGGCTTCAATACATTGAGGAAATGCAACTCCATGTATTCCCGTACAGGGTCATAAAATAGGTGATAAAACCTACTAGGTTGGTAACAAAAATCCTACTCTGCTTTACATCTTCTCACATATGGTTGAATTTCTGTGGCAAGCACAGGTGAGTGAAAGGTTGATGCAGGATGATGATCCACTTCTCTTTTTAATTCTTTTATAACATATGTTAGCTAATCGCAAGAAATCTCCTCATGTATATGAATGGATGGTTGTTTCTCCTTAACATGGTACTCTTGGCAGAAGCTTTCATTTTCATCAGAAGGTTGGTTGTTAATTATTTTGGATTATAAGACAAAAAACACCTGATCATCTTCATCATTGTCTCCATAATGAACAATTAAAGGAGGAGTCTCGAATGAGATATCAAGAGGCATCTCCTGCCCAACATGACAAGACTGTTATTCATTATTAAAGACATGCTGCCTTTCAAGATTCAATCCAGGAATCAATATCTTATCATCATCATATAAGTCAAAAATAGGTTTCTCATCTCTAGGTTTTTTAGAGACATGGTTACAAAGAATATCAACTTCCAGAACAAAATCAATTTCTGCACTTTCCTTACCGAGACAACAAACACAGTTTTTATCTGATGCAAATGAACAGGGAAGAGAAAAAGAATATTTATCATCCAAGGCATCTTCTCCATTCTCACAACCTTCATAAGAATCAATTATACCCTAAAAACAGTCTTTATAGTCCTCACAACAACTATGATAAATTAACTCTGAGGAATAAAACTTTTGACAATGAATATTGAAAACTACATGAAACTCTGTGAGTGAAGAAATGCTAGAAAGCTCGAGAGACTGATACCAAATACGATCATATCCTTGAAGATAGTACACAAACAAATTCATACACATGTCTTCATGATGCATGCCAAGTTGTTGCATTAAAGCATGAAATCCTAGAACATATTCAAGAGGGTTTTCATTCTCACCTTCATAAAATCTTGGCAACAGATCTTTCCATTCATCAATTTGAGGCACGAGATGTGGATAACCAGCTATCGCTGAGAAATTTAGTGGGGAAAACCTCCTGACGAGGATATCCTCCATAGCCATTTGATTTATCTCATTCCAATCGAGTCACAAACAAATTCTGAATAATGGAGTCACCATGGTGAAAGATAAGTAGTCAGAGTAATGTGATCATCTTCAGTTCAAAATCTAAAACTGGATCTCCTCGTTTTCATTCTATGAGGGAAGATATCTTCACTTCCATCCCTGGGAACAATTCCACTAATGTTATCACTCCAAGGGTCACCCCCAGACTGCAAATGGGGGTAATCTTGGTAACATTAAATTTGTTTCAAGTGGGTTTAACGTCGGGAGTCATGCCAAGACTGCAAAGAAAGGAAAAGATAACAAAGGTTGTTGCATATCAGTCCTGGACCATTGGGATATGGAATCATAAGTATCGTGCTTAATGGAGGCATTTAAAATTCCTATCAGACAAAGTATTTATGTGGTGATGAGGAGAAGGAAGACAGAATGTGTCTGAGTGGTAAACGATGAAACATGGGCAATATGACAACAGATTCACTACCACCTCAGGAATCCATAGATCAAAGATTCTACATCCAAACAAGAAGAAAAACAACAAGCGTTTGAGTGATAAGCGATGAAATATGGGAAAGATGACAAGAGATCCTCTACCACCTCAGGAATTCATAGATCAAAGATGCTACATCCAGACAAGAAGAAAAACAACAAGAGTCTCAGTGATAAATGATGAAACATGGGAAAGATGACAACAAATCCTCTACCACCTCATGAATCCATAGATCAAATATGCTACCTCCAAAAAAGAAAAATAGAACAACATGTAAACTAAGAAGACGGTCTTATAAAACAACCCAAAGGAATCTTCAATAGAATAATATTTTACAATCCATGCCCCTTAGGCTTACAAAATGAAAAATATAGTTCCCTTCTCCTCAAGATCTCTCTGCTCTTTGGCCTCTGAACCCCCCCTTTGCTTCGTTTTGATCTCCTACTTTTATACTCAGAACAATGGTCAACAACCAGGAATCCTAGCTGGCCCTCCTATCATAGGGTTCTTCACGTGGGTCTTTCTTATGTCAGAAGGCAAGCCAGATCGGCATGGGTTTACTGGAGAAACTTCCCTCTATGGTACCTCAGGCTGACATTCCTATATCTACAACCATACCCTCCATGCTTTCTATTTATGGGGTGAGTCAAGGTTTCAACCACCACTCCCTCATTTCATTAGCCGATCTTTTCTCAGGATCGAGACGAGGATTTGATGCCTAGAAGGTCGCCACATTCTCCTCACAGATTGGACGTTGAATAAGCATGTGATTTCAGGACTGTAAAAGTCAATCCTTTCTCATTGGTTCAATCCTCCTCAGGATTGGGACATGACCTGACGACTAGGGGGCGGCCACGTCTTGTCCTTGGATATGGCACTAAACAAGCACGTGATTTTGGGGCTGTCAAATGTAGTTTGGACCCACACTGCTTTTGGGCCCAAATTGCACCATCTTATGCCACGTATCCTCCCCGCAATATCGTGGTTTGTATTTCAGATTTCTCATAGAATTTTAACGTCTGAGCATGTTGTGGCACCAAAATGACTTGTGGCCATTGATATGGTCACAATCTGCGATCTGGGTGCACCTGCTATTTTAGTGCCCCCACCAAAGATTTATTCGCTTGCCAATTGTGGAATCCTTCCAACCACATTTAGAGATGGCACTAAATCAAAATGCATAGGAGATCTCCGCCGTGAAAAACTGCAATCGTATGTTGCTTGTATTTCAAGCCCAAAACAGAATTCTTTTGAATGTTGCGCTTGGACTTTACCTACGAAACAAAATACTTGGTTGTTGTGTGACCTTGACAACTTTATGTGATAAAAACCTTAACCTTTGTGAAAACAAATTATACACTACACTAGTACAAACCAAGATCTACTATCAATTTTTTTTATTTTCTATTTTTATATAATTTCAAGGATACAATGTGATGCAGGCGAGGGTAGTCCTACACCTCCAACTCACCCTCTCTCAAGATCGTTAGAATTCCCCTTCGAGCCGAAGCGGCTCCTTAAATCCCCTGTTGGGATCCCTGTGCAAATACCTGATCCACAGGTCCTTTCTTCACCCTCACGGCCTTCAGTACTTAACCGTGGTTTCCCCTGTTTCAGTTTCAGGGTTCGAGGTTTCGCGTTCCCCGTTGTCGAGAGTCACTGCCTTCTCCAACTCCCGATCTCCGATGAGCTCCTTTTCACGCACTAGCCCTGCTGGCTAGGTTCCTGGCCCATATGACCAGAATTCATAAGACCGCAGCCTTACCTTTCTATCAGGATTTCAGGCTTCAAAAAAAACCTGATGCACCCTTTGTGCGCAAGCCCTACTGACTAGACCATGGTCCATACGACTGCCTCTTGTATGACCAAAACCATACCTCTCATCGGGGTTTCGGCGTTTTCAATGTCAAAACGCACATGCCTTTAGGATTCACGATCTTTCGATCTCCGATATGCCTCTAGTGCATTTTCCCTCCAGGATAATCCCTGGTCCATGTGACCATTTCCCTGTGACCTCATTCTTATCTACTCCATCGTGGTTTCGGGGTTTGCGATGTCAATATGCATGTGCCCACGGGATTCCTGACTCCTCAAATATTGATTCTCCTTCATGCTGAAAGCTGGCCCCTCTCGACGACACTATCCTCCTCCTTTGTTGTTCTGATAGTTGGCCCCTCACTGATTGGGGTTTCGCGTTTCATAATTTCGAAATGCAAAAACCACTCGTCTACGAGATCCCCGATATCCCGATGGCTTCAACTCCAATGGACGCTTCCCTGTCGTGACTTTTTCCGATGGTGCTAGATGATTTCCACGCATCCTTCCAGATGGACGGTCTCGATTATGTTGGGATTTCGGGACTTTCGATGTCCTGGTTCCTCAACCTCGAGAACTCTGATTTCCCAATTTTTCGACTCTCGCCAAATCCCTGACAGTTGTCCCATGTGGACGGACGACTCATATTTTGCCGGAGTTTCCGATCTGGACTTCCCCGATCTCTTGTCCATGGGAATGTCGATTTCCCAATGCACCAAAACACCGATGGCACTTGATTTCTGCCACGTGTCCTCTGCCAATGGACGGTCCAGATCCTCGTCGGGATTTCGTGGCTATTGATGTCCTGATTCTCATGACCTCGAGAATCCTGATTTCCCGATGGCCAATATCCCGATGGCTAAACCTCGTGAAACTTCCACAGATCCGACGGCTGTCGGGTATCTGTCCCAGATCTGACGACCCAGATCTATTCTTCTTGCGCGCTCCTCCTCCAGAGGCTAAACTTTACGCTACTCCTCCCGATCCAACGTCTGACGAGATTTATGCATGAGATCCAATGGCTCTTGGTCTCCTCCTCCTGTAGGCTCCTCCTGAGCTCCTCCTGGACGTAGAAACCTAATGGTCCAGATTTCTTCTCCTGCCGATCTGACGGCGGCTGCTGCTCCTCCCCTGCGCTTTCGTCTTGCCTTGGGAGAGTTTCCAAGGTTCCAACGACCTCGACCTTTGCACTCTTTCCTCTTGCGAACTCCTCAACTTCTGAGCTTCGCCAATGCATGTGAAAACGTTGTTCCTCCTGAGCTTCTGCAACCACTCAGACCCCTTAAGGGATTTTCGTCTTTCTTCTCCCACAGATGGGGAATGTGGACACCCTCCTGGTTATCCTCCACCCAAGCAACCTCTTTCCAAGCCTTCTGGGTATTCAGTAGCCCAGTGAAGATCCCTCAGTGGATTCTTCCTTCAGTTCACAAAACTCAAAGAGTTCTTTCTTCTTATGTGCCTGTCTGCACACCAACTCAATGTCGACCTGGCAGAGTTCCTTCTCCTTCACAGAACAATCAACGGTTCTATCTTCTTCTCCTGTGCACCTATGCCCCTGCTCGATGCCCTCCTGGCAGAGCTCTCAAAATCCTCAATGATTCTATTTCTTCTTCCTGAACTTCTCAAAAGAAGTCCTTCCTCTATGCACCGAAGTGCATACAATCAATTCCCACCTGGTAGAGATCTACAGAACTCCTCAGATATTGTGTCTTCTGTCTAAACTCACAATAGAGTTCTTCCTCTGTGCACTCCTTGCACCTGCTCAATGCCCACTTGGCAGAGCTCTACAGAATTCACAGCAGAATCCTGTCTGCAACTATGTCTCCTCTCACACAACCTTGCCTCCTAAGGTGTTCAACAACCTCAAAGGTCTTCCTCCTGAGTTGTTGATTCCAGTTTTTGTGCCTCAGCACATCTTTGTCCAACTCCACAGAGTTCATAAGTGCAACCTCTGTGCATGGCTCTCAGAACCCGTAGTGTTCTGTCGCACCCTCCTGGCGTGAAGCCTCAAAGAACTTCAACCCTGAAATCAAAAACACTCCTACAAATGCCTAACATACATCTACAACATATATATGGAACACACACAGACATTCACATAACACAGAATAATGCAGGAAAAACAACTCTGTTATATTAACAATGGCAAATGCCTGTAATTACAATGGTGTTCTCGAGCTCTCTCTGGATCTTTTTTTTCCCAACCATTACAACTCTCATCTAACTACCAAAATGAGATCTGAAAGTCTCTTTTACCTGAGGGGCTCATCGAGCACTTCCCTCCAGGTCTACCTACTCTATTCAATTACAATAAATGGCTGTCTAGTCCATCATCTGGATCTAGATCTCAGCCGACCTAGCATTAAAGCCGATCTGCCTAACGCCTGCACAAGGGCACGACTTCTATGGCTCACCAGCCTAGACAATTTAATTACATTCAATTTTCAAATTTAAACGAGGTTGTGCCTCCCTTCAGCTTTGAATGCTTGCGCGTTGGCGCGGCTGGCTAGCTGGCTGGATGACATGGAGAGATGCTCCTGCATCACAATGACTTTCATATATTAAAACAAAATTTAAAAAAATATATATTATCAATAATGTGTTCACTACAACATCATAATACATTACGACAACTCCTTTGCTTCGAGCTTCTAGGGTTTTTTTTAGTGCCCTTGCTTCGAGCTTCTGGTCATTGTCCTGGGTCGGCAATGGAAGCCCCGAAAGGAGGGCCTGAAGGGACCTATTAGAGAAAGGTTGCCTCATCTTATCAGGGAAGTGGGCACTTCAAGAGACCACATTTTGAACCACCAACCGAACTGTGAAATATCCTATGGGAATAATACTTTCTGAAAGAAAAACCCACGGAAGTATATCTAGACCCAAACCATGCAAAATATGCTCACACTCGGGAACCTAGAAAATGCATCCCATAGACACCGATGACCCATAAATATGTGATAAATACACCTATAATAGAAGACCAAAAGAAATATATGCGAGCTTATGCATTGGTTGGAAAATTTCTAGGTCTTTGGCCCTCAGAAAGGGACCTAGCAAAATGGATTCAACACTGGTGGAAACCCAAAGGTAATTATGATTTACAACTCGGATCTAAAGGATTCTTCATTGTCATTTTACATAATCTAGAATACCACACAAAATATTTGAAGGAGGCCCATACTTCTACAGCTCGACATGGCTTTTCCTTCACTTATGGACAAAAAAGTTCAGTCTGGAGAAGGGGGAATTCATGCATGCTTCAGTCTGGTTACGAATCTACTCCTTACCCTAGGAATTCTGGCTGCAGGAAATCCTAGCAGGCATCGACAAAACAATTGGAGTCTACGTCAAAGCTTCATAAGCCACAAAAAAATAAGATACATATCTTACGCCCGCATTTGTGTCTATTTCAACATTTGTAAACCCCTTCTTGGCACCATAACTCTAGAATATCATGATGAAGAATGGTCCCAAACTGTAGACTATGAGCACATACCATTTCATTGCAGGAAATGCAATGAAAACAACCATCTCTTCCATGAATTCCCTATTAATAGTGCTAGCAAGGTAGATCATGTGGATTCTGACAAAGCCAAGGGTGATTACACTCAATTCATTGGCTGCCATAGGAAACCAACAAGAAAAGTGGCCCCTTCTGCCCCGACTAGCCCCTATACAAGTAAATCTTTTGAAGCCCTACAACATATCTGATAGGATCACCTCAACCCCTCATCTTCGCTTCTTGAATCAACTCCCTCCTCGATCTCCAAAGGAAAATCAACGGATCTTCAACCTCAAAACCAAGATCCTTTTGACAATCCCTTGGATACCTCTCTACCATCCAGTTTATGAATGGACATTGGGGACCCTGACATCGACCTTGAATACCAAGACCTAGCAGGAATTGACCTGGTACATCTGGAATAGGCCTACCGAAAAAAAGATATTTACACAATCCGACCAGACCAGTTACGCAAAGTGCACTAAGTCTTCCTTAACTCTTCCATGGGAGGATCATCCATAGATAAATATGGCCTAGGAATCCAATGAGGTCCTCCGAAAGACCAACGTAAATTGACAAAATATGATAAGAAAAGGGGCAGAAAACCAAAACAACAACTCATCCAAGAAATAGGCCACTTCCTCGTAAACTCAAGACAAATCCATATGATTTTGGATAAATTTCTCCCTCTCCAAAACTCACCCTCATCATGAATATGCTCTCATGGAACATCAGGGGTCTCAACGGATGTAGAAAGAAATGCATTCTATGGGAAAGGATCATGAAACATCACCCATATATTCTCTTTCTACAAGAAACTAAATGTGCAGGAGACAAAGTTATCCAAATTCTCACAAAATGCTGGAAGCAAGCAAGATTCATGGAAACCAATGCAATTGGAACGGTAGGGGGCTTGGCCATAATTTGGAACCCTTCCACTATCCTCATGGAGGGATTTTTTACCTCCAAATAGACCATATTGGCCTCCTATAGACCATATTGGCCTCCAAATAGACCATATTGGAACTAGATAGTTTTTACCCCATGGAGGGATCGAATAAACTAGGATTTTTATCAAATGTGTATGGTCCAACCACTCAAAGAGACAAGGCATCCTTTAAGCATCACTTGGAATGGATCTCCAATCACATAGGAAATCAACGTTGGATCTTGGAGGGAGATTTCAACATGATACGCGACCTGGAGGAAAAAAGAGGGGGCACTTGGAGATTGGATAGCGACAACGCAAACTTCCAAGGAATCATTGACATGCTAGGCCTTATTGACATGGAGATGATTAATGGACCCTTCACCTAGTCAAACAGAAGATATGACGCCCAACAAGTCTCCTATCGTCTCGACATATTCCTCATCTCTGAACCCTTCATGATGGAAGGTCTCACTTGGGATGCCACAGTTATCGATGCACCAGGCTCAGATCACTGGCCAATTCTGATCAAAACGGATATCAATGGAACGTTAGGGAAGAATCCCTTTCACTTCAAAAAATTATGGTTAACTCACTCGAATTTCCAAGAAAACGTTGAACATTGGTGGAAGGAAGTTGTGGTTCCTAGAGGCACTCCCATGTACAAATTCCAACAAAGGATAAAAAAATCTCAAGCAACACCTAAAAATCTAGAAGAAATCCCCCTTTGGGAACATATTCCATGCCCAATAGGTCCTGAACCATCAAATACAGGCCCTGCAACAACAAATAAGACATCAGGGCCTCACTGAATCTCTAAAAGAAGAGGAGGCTAGCCTAAATAAGTAGATGGTTGAGCGACGAGCATAGGAAGAAATATTATGGAGACAAAAATTATGCATCTAGTGGCTCAAAGAGGGGGAGAAAAATTCCAATTTCTTCCATAGATCGATGCTTCAGAGGCGATATATCAACCACATTGCGTACCTCTCAATGGATCAAGGAAGGAAATTTCAGTGGCATGAAGACATAAAACATGAGCTACTCTATTATTACATACATCTTTTATCTGAACCTCCCACAGACTGCACTCAAGCCATAAACACCATCACAAAACACATTCCAAAGACTGTCACTAGAGAACAAAATGTGGCTTTGATGTAGCCAATCACACAAGAAGAGGTGGATCAATCCCTTGAATATACACCCATTGGTAAATACCTTGGGCCCGATGGATTCACAACCTATTTCTTTCAGCACTGTTAGGCTATGATCAAAGAGAAAGTTTGGGAAATCGTTGAGGATTCAAAGAGGTCTGGGTAGTTTCTACCATCTCTCAACACTACTTTCCTCACCCGTATCCCAAAAGAGGAAAAATTCACACATATGAAACATTTCAGGCCTATAGCATTCTGTAATGTCATCTATAAACTCCTCACGAATGTTATTTCCAAGCACCTCAAAAGAATTCTATCATTTATAATCTCCCAGGAATAATCTGGTTATGTGGAAGGTAGGCATATCTTGGACATGATCATCTTAGCGCATGAGGTGATTCACTCTCTCCAAACCACCAAATCTCCAGGTATGCTCCTTAAAATTGATCTCTCTAAATCTTTTGACAAACTCAATTGGGACTATATGAAAGCCACCATTCTTTCCTTCAGATTCGACCATTGATGGGTTACCTAGATTGCCAATCTCACTTTTTCTACCCTTTTCTCCATCCTGGTCAATGGAGTTCCTTCCAGACCTTTCTCCCCCACTAGAGGCATCAGACAAGGTGATCCACTCTCACCCTTCCTTTTTATCATTATGGAAGAGGGTATAAGTTGCTCAATCAAAGCATCCATAAACAATCATACACTCTCAGGTCTTTCCCTGCATGGACTCTCTCCACCCATATCCCATAGTCAATTTGTGGATGACAACCTGATCATGGAGATCCCACAATCCTGGAATCCACAGCATCCACTCCATCATCCAATCGTTATGTTAAGCCTCTGGCATGGACATCAATATGGCCAAATCTCAAATCTTCTTCTTCAACACGCCCATCCTGGTGCAAATACATATCACTTAGCTCTTGGGGTTCACCCAAAGCTCCCTTCTATCCAAATATCTCAACATTCCCATCATTGATAAAGTAATGAGGAATAACTCCTAAGAGGATCTTATGTCCAAGCTCAAGAAAAAATTATCCTCATGGAACTTTCGCTCCCTCAATCTCCCTGGTCGCTTGATTCACCTTAAGTGTGTCCTTCAAGCCCTCCCCATCTACTCCTTTTCATCCCTTGCAGCTCCAAGCTTCATCCTAAAGGCCATCTGAAATCTGCAGAGGAACTTCTTATGGAAGGGAACCAAAGAAGGACGCAAATGGGATCTCGTAAGCTGGATAAAAACCTACGGGTCAAAGAATGAGGGAGGAATAAGACTCATAGATCTGTCAAAACTCAATAAGGTATTAAGCGGAAAAATTTATTGGAGATGGTTAAAGTGTCCCACAGACCTCTAGGCGTCCTTATGGTGAAATAAATACATACCTACCACTTTGTAGGAGAATCTGATTAGATGGAACGGTCACTATCCAGGGTCTCTAATTTGGAATACAGCCAAGAAAAAGAATGGGGTAATAATGGACCACGTGTTCTGGGAAATACAAGATGGTAACTCTGCCTCCTTCTGGAATGACTCCTGGAAACAATTGCCCATCCTTGACCAGGATCCCATAGCGATAGATAATAAACCTCAAATGGAAAGCGTAGGGATTGTAAAGGTGGTAGATTAATGGAATCATAATGAAACTATGGACACCTGGAGTAGCTGAAAATATTCTCATGATGACCTTAATCTTCCCCACCAGGTGAATATTCAACCTTGGTTAGAAAAAGTCAACTCTCAAAAGATTCACTTCCACTAGGGGAAGGATGTCCTTAGATCAATTCACTCTATGAATATCCGGTCTGGGATAAAATATGGGGAGCCCATCGCTGGCGCAATATCAACACCTTTCTCTGGTTGGTCGCACACCACAATATCCTCACTTGGGACAATTTAACAAAAAGGGGTCTTATAGGACCGTCCTAGTGTTCTTTGTGCTATAATGCGGAGGAAACTCAAAATCACATCCTCAATTTATGTCTCGTCAATTCACAGATTCAGGATCAATGTGCTATTATCATGAGAACTTCCAACAAAAACTACACCAATCTAAGGGAAACCATTGAAGGATAGAGAGAATCAATCTTTCACTCTCCCATCCTCAATCGTGTGTGGAATCTTCTTCCCGGATTCATTCTTTGGAAGCTATGGAAAGAGAGGAATCGTCGCATCTTCATATCTTCTCCCCTTTGTTGGCAAACAATATGGACAAAAAATCATATCAATATCAAGGAAACAATTAACTTACACCAAGGATGGATTTGGACATGACCTGCCCTCCCCGAGAGCAACTCATTCTTAAATCTTGGCAACTCAAACTCACCCCTGCTCCTTCCAATATCACTCTCAGAGTCTTAGGCCATGAAAGTCCTTCCCAGTGGAAGCCTCCAGTGGAAGGATACTTCAAAATCAACTTTGATGGTGCGTCCAAAGGCATTCTGGGCCCAACTGGTTTCAAAGATGCTATATGAAACAACAAAGGATATTTTCTCTATAACACCCTGTTTCCCCCAGTCTGTAAAAATAACTATACTGGCCAAGAACTATGGCAAACTCAAAGATGTGAATGTGTGATTTGAATGGACCTTAGTAAAAGTTTGATGAAAGTAAATAATGTTATGAATATATGTTATAGGACTGCTGAGAGGGGGATGTGCTGAAAAAGAGACCACGGTGGTTGAATAAAGGTGGTGGAAGGCATATGGAATGGTGGCGTTAACTTCTACCAAACCAAACCGTATTTGGTCTTCACTGGCCCGGAGAATCAAGAGCGGTTCACTGGCCCCGAAATGAATTACTCGCCAGGTTGGTAGGTGAAGAGGCTCCTCATGATTTAATGAGGGATGGGGATGAACTTCCCATCCGTGGAAGCCTCAGACCTGACCACCACAAGGAAGTCCATGCCACACGCAACCTCATTGGGAAAGAAAAGGAAGGAAAGAGGTGTGGGAACGGGTCAGACGCGACAGAGATCGCAAGAGGGGAGAAATCGGAAGAACTCTGGAAAAATATACAGAGTGATTGATGAGTAGAGAAGAAGGAGAGTAACCTTCGTTCTCGACTTCTGATGAACAGAGACTCAGTCTCACAGCATCGTAGTCTAAGCTCAGGGGTGGGTAGTGGTAAATCCATTCGGAATCGCTGAGCCTACGGTTGGGTGGAAACGAGCACCCCTCTCAGCAGTTGCATCACACCTGGTGTTTTTCTGATAAGTGTTATATTTTGTATCTTGAATTTAAATATTCTGACATATATGCTCATGGTTTGTGAAATTATGAATGATTTCCATATAAGACTGTCTGTATGGTGTTTGATCAGAAATGGTGGCTGCATGCTTATATTGGAAAGACCACATATGACTTACCCATATATTTGTATATATGTATACTTTGAACGGATTTAGTATTCAAGTTCGTTCTTGGGAAATCTATTCCCTTATGTTATCTCAAGTAATGCCCTAGATAGATCTTTCCACAGGGACACCCTTTTTAAAAGTTTACCCAAGAACCTGCCGGAGGATTTTATAACATAAGTCTAAAAAACGCTACACGAAAGAGAATGGTCCTCTCAGACTTAGGACATTTCAACGTTTCGGCACCTAGGCTACTTAAGTGTGAGTTCCCATATACTCGCAAGTCCCGAAACCCCAACTTACGAAATCCCAAAATGGTAATAATATGGAGAAGTTATAAGATCTCGAAGTTTTGGTACCCGAGATACCCAGAGGCGAGTTCCTTGTACTCGCAAGTCCCGAATCCCCGACCCGTGAAATTCCAATGGGTGTAATCCCGAAATAGATGCATAGGTTAAGAGTTGGTACTTCAGATTTTTGGCACCTGGAAGATTTAGATGTGAGACCTCCTGTCTGCGCACATCGCGAATCTCCGATCCGCGAAACCCCAAATTTTGGTAGAAGGTATGATGAATGGGTGTATTGGCTCTTCGGTACTCGGGAAATCGAAGAATGTGACTCTTCGTCCTCTTGTATTGCGAAGTCCCGACTTGCAAAATTCCAATATGGCATAGTGTAAATTGAATCGGCATTTTCGTTGTTTCAGTACCTTAGACCCCGAAGGACAGTTTTGGTTTCGTGTACCTACTAGATGGGAAGTCCCGATGGGGAAAGTTCCGATATGGCATAGTGCGCGAAGTCTTGATGCTTCGGAGTTTAGAGTTTGGTATTTCGGAGCTTCGACTCCCGGAGGATATGGGTACGAGACCTCCTGTCCTCGCACATCCTGAAATTCCGATATACGAAACCCCGACTCGCAGAATATTGAATTGGCATAGTGTGACTTGGTTCAGCATTTTGGCGTTTCGATACCCGGAACAACCCAAGGGTAAGTTTCCCTTGTACTCACAAGTCTCGAAATACCGACTTGTGAAACCTCAAAAAGATAGAGTGTGGAGAAGATATTATACTTCGGTGTTTTGGCACTCGGGGTACCTAAGTGCGGGCCCCACGTATTCGCCAGTCTTGAAACCCCGATTAGCGAAATCTCAATGGAGAAAACCCTGAAATAGTGGAGTATGTTTAGAGATTTTGATGACTCAGAGTTTTTGGCTTCTGGGAAACCTAGGAGCATGACCCCTTGTTCTCACATAACGTGAAATCCTGAAAGGAGAAATGCCGAAATGGCTTGGCACAGATAATATTAGGTGTTTTGGTATTTTGGTACCCGAGATACCTATTGGCAAGTTCTCTTGCACTCGCCAGTCTTGAAAACCTGAAGTGTGAAACTTGGAAATAATATTAGTGTGGACGAAATATGGTGTTTCGGCACCCAGGGTACCCAACAAAAAGTTTTGTTGTCGTCGCATATCCCGAAAACCCGGGTTGAGAACTCTCGAAATAGATGGAGTGATATATATGTGTGTGTGTGTGTGTGTGTGTGTAGGTTTCGAAGTTTCATCTCCCAAGAAACCTAAGTGCGAAACCTCCTGTCATCGCATATCTTAAAATCCCGGTATGTGAAATCCCAAAGGGTAGAGCGCCAGAGCTTAATTCGAGTTGTTGTTAATCTTGTTAAGTGGTTAGATTCGTTTTAGGTTTCGTCCCTTCGAAAGACAAGAGAGAAAAGGGAAATACATGCATCGCAATTTCCCGAATCACGAAAGCAACGAGAACCTCTCTGATAAGGCCTGTGGTCATAGCCACCGATCATATGAGGGACTTTAAAAGGGAAAGGAGGGTCTATGATAGGCTCCTTAGAATTAAAAAGGAAAGAAAGCCAAAAAAATTCTAGCCCCATGCTGGGTGTGTTACATGCTCCTACTGATAGAGGGGAACTTGGGGCACAACACCAACAATGTTGTCGAACTTTGGGGCCTGCTCAAAGGTCTCCAAGTAGGCCTGGCTCACGGCCTCAAGCTTCTCATCATGGAATGGGATTCGCAGATCATTGTTAACCTTCTCTCACATCTTCTCAATGGCGTGGATCCAGAACGGGTCTCCCCAAGTTGGAGACTCATTAATGGCTTGGGCCAAATCAAAAATATTCTTCAGCCACACCTGGTGATCATTCCCTCCCATGTTCTATGAAAAGAGAATTAAGTGGGGGAAAACATGGTGAACCTCGGGGTCGACTTGAAGGAAGGAGACTTTTGTTGCAACCTTGAATCCTCCTCGGATCACCCTCTAGTCAGAGCATGCATTGCCCAAGCCCTCAGCACAGATCACTGCCCGAATGGGGTGTCATCGTGAACATAGTTCCCACGACCCTCACAGGCGTACACTTGGCGCCCTCTACCCATGTGCCTTGCCACCTCCATAATACCACCGACTATTCATGATGTGAGTTAACTCACAGAATTTCATTCTTCGAGGAGAGTACCCACACCATCTCCTCCACAGAGGCGATGTTAAGATGATGGGATGGCACTCCAGCAGGTCTCGTCATGCAGGCAGGCTCCTCCGGTGTTATCGCTTGGTGGTGGGTTATCCCGTTCATTCTCACCTTTCAGCTCCTGCACTTCTAAGCTTCTGCCCTAGCTTAGGGTCCCTTCTCCATTGTGTCCCACTGAATTTTCTTGCCCCTCCTCTCCTATTCATCCTCCTAATGTCGAGGCAAAGATGCAAATTGAAGAGGGGGTTTGACTAGTATAATTCTCAGGGGCATGGTCATCGCCATAAACTAGACCTGCAACCTCCCTCTGCTCACTTGTCCACCTTGGACCTTCCTCCTCTATCCTCCCCTTAGGCGTGCATAGTCGAATGGTTGGACAATTTGGACAATTCGCTTGGTTACACACCTGAACTCATTGAGGAAGCGCCTTCGAACTAGCTGCCACCTTCCCGCACACCCACTCTGATTTCTCCTCCTATTCACTCCACCTCCTCCCATGATTATCCTTCCTCTTCGCCTTCACCTTCAGCTTAGCCTCCAACTTCACCTTCACCTCTGTCGCAACCTCCCTATGCATGTTGCGATGAACACATTGAGCTTCAGAGTGTAATTGCAATAATTCAGGACCTAGTCTCCGAGGTTTGGCATGACTTGGTGGATTTGTTGTTCAGATACGAGCTACAGGAACAACACGAGGAACACCTTGAGGCATTGATTTCCTCTCTACTTCACATGAATGAAGCTCCAGGGATAATGGCCCCAACTATGGCGCCAACAACAAATGCGGAAGGGAAGCAGACCCAACTGGACCCGGGTTAAAAATGACAAATGGTATCTGAGGTTCACAAACTAGTTTTTTTCCAATGGTGTTATGGTTTTACTCTTTTGTTTCATCCCTGCGTGGCTTAACAGTTTTCAGGCATATCTCTTTGAATATAGGATATGGTAGGCACTTAGTTTTCAAACCGTGTCATGGATTGACATATAGATGCATTGGTTTCCCACTTGGACAATGCAGCCACCTGAGTACATGTTTAAGTCGACAACTATATATTTTTTTACTGTGAAAGGTCCTTTTAATACAAATCTCCAACTTACAAAAAAAAACGTGTTCACTACAATTCTACAAACAAATTAAGAGAATTTCATCATTTAGGTACTCAACACCTAGGATAATGGAGAAACATATGCATTATATTTTGCATGAAAAATAACATACCACTATTAGAAAAACACAAATTTCACATACTCACACACAAATTTTATATTAAAACTATATATTCAAAAAGATAATTCAATTTCCTACATTTCATATTTTTATACCATATTCAAATTTATTATGAAAGTATCTCAAATCATCCCTTAGAGTTAATAGATTTCTATTTTTCTATATTTTCATAGCCACTAATTGTTACCATCATTAACTTACACCTACCCTAAATCACTTTCATTTCTTTAAAAAAAATTGTTTATAATAATTTAAAAATAAACATTTAAACCTTTATAAAACTAATCGAGCCTTTATAAAAACTAATTTTAAAATAAAATTAAATGTTCACTAATGAAGCATTTAGTGAAATATTTAGTAATTGTAATTTAAATGAAGTGTTTAGACTAATTTAAAAGTAAAGAATCGAATCTTTATAAAAGCAAACAATCAAGACCTTACGATACTTCAATCTACTATAATAAATTCAAATCAATACTATGACCATTAAAAAAAAAAATTCACTTATTAACCGATGAAAGATAAAAAGAACTCAAATTGAATTTTGCAATTGTATACGATTTTATATTTTGTACATTTATTTTAAATATGGAAACTTTATTAATATATATATATATATATATATATATATAAAAGCAATTATGTAACTTTAGATTTATAAATTATTATAATTTTTCTAATAAAGTCTTCCTCTTGATTATGTAACTCTAGATTTATAAATGTAATCGATTATGTAATTTTAGTTTTATGTTGGATGTTCATTTTTTTTAGAGTGAAAAATATGATTTGAGGTTAAGATGGATTTATAAATATAAATGTGTTATTTGTCAACTTTATGTTGACTATGAAAGAAATTATATTCTCCTCATATTCATGAACACATCAATTATTTTATATTTTACTTAAAGTGAATCTTTTCTCATATTAAGATGGATCTACCTTGATTATGTGTATGTGTGTCACTTGTCAACTTCATGTTACCCAGGGAAGAAAATCTCTCATACTCATCAACACACCACTTATTTAACCATAAAATATTTTAATCAATCAATCAATCAATCAATCAATCAATCTATCTATCTATCTATCTATCTATCTATCTTCAACTAAATTCATGGTCAGAATTAGTAAACTACCAACTCATTTGTTTTTTTTCATCGCTTCATCCTTGCAATAAACTACGTCGTCGCATGGTCAGAATTTGTTCAACAAATCTTTAACTAAATTCATTGTCAATTGATTGTCGGAATTAGGTAAATTACCAACTCATTTGTTTTTCGTTTTTGAATGACAACCTTGTCGGCGAAATCGAAACCTGTAAAACATTACTCAATTGTAACCTCAATATGATTTGAGGTCCAAAATATGAAGGACTAAATGACTACGACATTCAGGCTCATTCTAAAGTATTTGGTATGGTGGCATCCTACTTTTTAACTACTCTGTCGTCTCATTCCTTTATAAAAACGAATGAATTTTTTCTTTCCACTGAGTATTCAATTATATAATGGGATCATGCGATCTCGCCCT
>ML779798.1:555120-570850 GCA_009831015.1 Picea engelmannii
CCCACAACAAATTCATGAACAGCACTGCCCTTGCCGAAGAGGGAACTACCGTGAGCACCAGTGCCTAGCATTCCCCCTAGAGTTAGACCCAGCCAGTATGGCGAATGAGGCAACGCAAGACCTTCGTTGGCAGCAGCATCAACAAGATCCTTAAGGGTCACACCGCTCTCGAACGTCATCCTCATGCTGCGTTCGTCCACAGAAGCAACACGGTCTAGATGCAGACTGCTGATGATCAGACCGGACTCTCCCCCAGGGCATACAAGTTTGGGAATGCTGTGGCAGTAGCGAGTCACAACCCTCATCTTCTGGTTCTTCTGAACGGCCTCGGCAACGAAGGCCACAAGCTGTTCTTCGGTGGAAGGATAGACCACTTGAGCAGCCCTGCAGGTGCTACGATCGGGAAACACGCCATAAGCATTAGAAACTGTGCAGTTAGTAAATCCATCAGAACATTTCACCACGGGACCGGGCGGGCTAGATTTCACAAGGCGGGTTAACAGGAAAAAAGCATAGCACGAGATCAAAATAGCCGTGTGAAACTCCATTTGGCAACGTAACCTAATGGACGATAGCAGAGTGGGCATACAGAGCTTAGTTTTGACAAGCGTCGCCTGATAACTGGAATAGTTGCGGGGCTTTTAAATAGCTTAACGTGCTGATGGGATCACTGTTAGAATTTTTTATGGTCAAATTGCTGATGTCAGCGAGATAGTTCACCTGGCGTACATGGGCTTTCTAAACCATGCCAGGAATTTCAAATTCAACCTGTCGAACGAAAATTTAATGACCGTTAAAAAATTAATGCGCAAATTTATAAAATATCCTTTTTGTTTTGTCTTCTGTACCCATGTAAATGTAGTTACTGTGGTGGTTGATTCCCTTGCCACTAATTTTATTTTCATCAAATTAAACTTTTCCACTTGCAAATGGGCAGTCATCGTTGGTAACCATGGAAGCGTGACTATGGGCAGTCATCGTTGGTAACCATGGAAGCGTGACTATGGGCAGTCAAAGTCGGTAACCAGGGAAGCGTCACTGTATTATTGCAGAAAGGTTTGGAATTTCAAATTTACTCAGCTATTAACATTAAAATTAAAATGAAGAATTGATGAATACAATTTTTCTTAATATTTTAATTTTATTTTATTTCAGATGTCAATTTAAAAAATTTACAAATTACTTTTTTTTATTTTTGACATTAATCTATCTTTTACAAGATATTTTACCATAATCTAATTTAGTGTAAAATAACTTTTATAGTTTTAGCGTAAAATAACTTTTATAGTTTTAGTGTAAAGTTATTTTACCATAATCTAATTTAGTGTAAAATAACTTTTTTAGTTATTTTACCATAATCTAATTTAGTGTAAAATAACTTGTCTATCACTCATCAACGTTCCCAAATGACTCGAGCTACTGGTCCTCCTAAACTTTAACAATACCATAAGTAAGCCCATTTCTACAATTACCCTCTAATTTATTGCATTACGTCAATCCCATTTTATACAACATATGAACTCAATTGTTTAGGTTATGCTTGACTTTGATATTAGTGATGTTGTCACAAGCATTACATTGCATCACAAGTTCAAGTGATTGCTCTGATTGCTAATATGTACTACGTAGAGTGTTGCCATTGAAAGCCTAGATTGGTGTTATTGTTATCAACTTTAAAACCCTAATCTTGATCTTTTCCTAACTCTAACAAGAAAGAACCCACCTTCATTTTCATTTTTTTATATCGTCTAAAAGCAAGTTGGAAAAAATGTTTTCCTTCGATAAAACATATGAATCTTGATAACATAAGATTGGTTGATAAAACACATGTGCCTAGGGAAAGAATGTTCTCCTTCACCTCCTTACTTCACTACTTTTACAGCAATTTGGATACATTGGCCATCATGGTTCATAGGTGATACAATTATAAAAAAATAAAAACTATGTTAAATTTCTTATGTATTTTGCATACTTAGAAATTGGGGTTTTGTTTTTATACATGTTACAACTTGTGCATCTAGATATGGATATTTGTACATGGCATCAAGAGCAACTCTCTAATTGATTGTGATTTTTATTTAATGGATTGTGACCAACTTTCAACATTGATGTAGATGGATTAGTTGGATTAGTTATATTTTATTTCAATTTTCTTGTTTTTGATTTGTTGAATTAATTTCTATTATTGTGAAGAGGAAAAAAAATATTTCAAATGTAACTTGTTTTATTAGTAACATAGGTTGACTTGTGTGGAGTTTGATTGAGGTTTAATGGTGTTGCAGGTGGTGTTTAATTGAGTTTTAATTGTGTTGCAGGTTATTAGACGTTGTTCTTTGAAGCATGAAGTCGAAACCTTCGATAAACAAGTAGTAGATCTAGATGTTCCAAAGCTAGATGCATAGGAGCATATGAAAACCTACATAAGCACCAATGGTAGTGGATAAGTTGGTTAAATCACCAACTTATCCATCACCACTATTCTCTTATCCCCTAATCCTTTCACCCCTTTTACCTTAGTTTACCTAGTACCACCACTACGTATAGTGTACCTTCCACATAAATATAGACTTATACACTTAGGCGTACTTCAAATCCTAGGAACAATACCAACTTATCCATCACCACTATTAGCTTATCCCCTAACCCTTTGTTTAGCATCCCTCCTACCCTAATTTACCCACTACCACTACATGTAGCGTACCTTCCAGATAAAAATAGAGTTCTATGCCTAGGAGCACTTATAGTTCTATATCCATAAGCATACCTTTGTGATCAAGATGATGTTATTCAAGATCAAGAAATAGAAGAAGAATATCTAACAACAATATTAACTACATCAATGCATGTATTAGAGAAAATCCAAAACTAACACCTGTAATAGTATATATGGATTCTCATGGTAAAGAGCTCGAGAAATATTCTTAATTTCTCACAAAATCATTTTCCCTTAGTAGCAGATCCAACATAATAAGCTTATGCAGTTGGTTCATTAGTTGGTTTTTGTTGGTTAAGCAGTTCTAGAAGCAACACCAATACACTATATTGTGGTTCAAGTGGGGATAGGTGCACCTAAAGGCCCATATGAAGGATTGGGTTCATATCTAGAGATACTACTACTAAATATCCAAATTAATCCAAAAGGATAACAAGACAACTCAATAGATTTTGTTGATTTGATTGAGCTCGTTGAGTAAATTGGTTCTAATGTAGTCAAGTCAGTAGTTGTCATTGATCCATCTTATCTACCATTAGTAGAGGTAAAACTTGTACCTTCTGTAATTGACTAAGTGGTTTTGGGTTTAACCAACACCACCAATAGTAGGGAAGCATTACTAGTACTAGTATCACGAAGAAAAAAAACCAACAATATGAGTTATGGTTCCAAATGCAAAGGAAAAGACAATGATAGAAATTGACCCAATACTAGTTGATTGAGTTTCCCAAGTAAATTCAACCCTTAACGAAGTTTTTTTCCTAACAACATCCCTACCCTATGGATCCCTTTTGCACATCCCGCTCACCACTTTCATCTTTTGACTATGTTGATTTTTCCTTAGTTGATGTTGATCTAGTTTCTCCTGTCAATGTTGACCAACCACTTTCCATTGTCTTTACTATGGATACATTGCCTACTATTCTCATTGTCATAGGTAAGCTAGGTTTGGGTGAGTTATTTGATCTAGTTTCACCACTATTGGTGGAGCTAATTTTTGTTGTAGTAGAGTTAGGAGTGGTTGTTTATCCTATTAAAGAAGAACTAATAGAAACGTATATATGATGCAAATGCAATTCTAGGTTCAATTGTTGATCATGTTTATTGGGATTGAGGCCAAGGAGCAGAGATTGTGGGAGAAAGATCAAAAGGACTAGATTAAGACCTAGATTATCCACCACTACCATATTTCCTAGAATAAACTTCCAGTTAGAGATCGAGAGCTAGAACTAGTCATCCAAGAAGTTGTTGAAACCACATTTTACCCAGTGGATTCTTAGCTTGATGTAGTTGCACTATCATGTTGTGTACATGTATATAATGAGGATGTATTTTTCACATTGTTTACAGGAATGCTTAGGAATCCTTGCACCATGCTTCATTGGATATTTATCCTCGCTTGGCTTTGTCACTACACCAACCTGTTTTGACCCATACCATAGGTGCATCCATAAATAGTACATCCATATGAAAGAGTAGAATAAATAACACAGGTACAATATTTTGTTAAAGAACTATTTGATCCATAAGTAGCAAAGGAAAAACTGAGGCTAGCAAATCAAGTTCTTGATGATTTGGGTAAAGTGCTCGATCTTTCAACTTGATACCATAAGCTAGTGCATACGACGTAGTACCGTCATCATAGACACAAAACTTACAAAGGTAAGAGCATAATCCATTGATCCAATAGATCTCGTTGATTATCCACAAGCAATAGGTGGTTGATTGAACTCTTGATTTGCTTGTGTGGTTGACTGAACTCTTGATTTTGACTTTGTTTATAATTCTCATAATCATGATCTACTAATGATTATGCTTGTTTATGTTTTCCTTTCAATTTGTAATGAAAGGTTGGATAGTGAAATAATGTATGGTAGATATTTTGACTATTACTACTTTGGTTTCAAGTTATTGGATATATCCTACTTGTTAAAATTGACTGGGGTGGTTGTGGAGAGGCCTTGGTATATGTTGATGGGGGTTTTTCTAAGGATGACATTGAATCTACTATTAGGATTTATAATTTGATGTTCCATTGTCAATTTCTTCTCCAAATCTCTTTAAAGGTAGAAATCCAAGGTCCTTAGATGTTCCTCACAATGATATTCAACTCATTGGATTATTTAGGTTCCATATTGGTTTCAACATGACTAGTGCATTTTAAGTTAGCGGCATGATTTGGTATGTATTAGTTCATTCCCTATTATGGATTGACCTCTTGAAGTACTTTTAGTAGTGGATTATCTCATGGAATTTTCGTGTCTTGGATTGACCTCTTACACTACTTTTAGTATTTTAGTAGTGGATTATCTCATGGAATTAATTACCATGATTATCACCATTTGAGTTAAGAAAAATCAGGTAATATTAATTGCATTTGACCTCTTACACTACTTTTAGTATTTTACTAGTGGATTATCATGGAATTGATTACCATGATTATCACCATCTAAGTTAAGAAAAATCTAGTAATATTAATTGCATTTGAGTTATTAGAAAAAGAAATAAGGACTTTTCTATTGACATTTCAAGTAAAACAACAATAATTTATGTAATCATTATAGTCTCTTGAACTTAAAACAATGCATTTTGATTGAGTGTATTAATAATTTATGTAATCGTTATAGTTTCTTGGACTTAAAACAATGAATTTTGATTGACTATATTATTAGGGCCTATGAATTCTTGTCATGAAAATATTTTTGGGTCTATTCGATATTTTATTTCATGGTTTGAATTTGGGATAGTTAAGTACAAAAGATTATAATATTGAAAGTATTTATGATGTTTTTATTATTATGATTAGAAAATAAATAGGAGGTATTGGACTTTTTATTACATAGTTCAATAAATAGTTACATATATAGAAAAAATGGCATAATAAATGGTATTGTTCCAATGTTTCTTGTGTTTGATGACATTCCTTGTTATGTAGATAGAGGAGGCAAGATAAAGTGTAATTAGGAATGGTGTTAGTTCTTAACATGCATTTTGTTTATTAGTTATTATTCAATTCTTATAGGAACAACATAAAGGAACAATTTTGGAATGCAAGGTTTAAATGAAGTTGTTGTTATTACAAAACATATTCAATTTAATTACCATTATACACAATGTAGTCATTGTATACATGGAGCCATGTCATCTTAATATTTTCGAAATTTTGGATTGGATAAAAAACCATGGGAAGGTAATTAGTTGAGTATCTTGAGTAGGATTATTAATGTAGTTGTGGCAAAGGGATGATATTTTGGGTTTTCAAAACAAATAAAACAAGACAAGGATTGTTTTCTATGTTCTATGGATTCTAGGCCTCCTTATCTAAGAGAGTCCAAGACAATGTTACCAAGTCACTATTATGTCTTAATGGGTCTCTTAGATTAGTAGATTGTTGGTGTGAAGAGTTTTCTACAAGGTATCTCAAATATGTGTATTAGGTATGCTCACACTCTTACAAACATCTCTTGATTTTTTATAAATCCTTTGTATTTAGTAATGGATGAAATCATGTGTCCAATTAAGGCAAGGCAAGGAAGATTATGCAATCTCAAAGGCTATGGTTCACAATTTTGTAATCTCATATAGAAACTCAGAATTTTTATATGTTGTACAAGGTAATTCCATTCACAATTTTTATATGTTGTACAAGGTAATTCCATTCTTTCATATCTTACATGCTTTGAATTTGTTTTTGGTTGAAACATTCCTTATCATACATTGGACTTCATGACTTTTGCAATAGGAAGATAAATGAATAAGATCTACAAATAACTAAGTCTTCAAATCTTTGCATAAAAATTATTGTGTACACTAGCACAACATAAAAGCACAACTTGTAATTTTGCATCACTTGCTCTACCAAGATTTGTAATAGAAAAAGTATGTATTTTGAAAATCATTTTTCTTACTATTTTAAGAAGGGTATTCCTATTTAGTCTCATCTTTCTAAGTTTTTTGATAGCATGGGTTGTAAAAATTGCTACTTTGATTTTTATAATCTTAAAAAGATTGATTTCTAAATTTCACTATTTAGAATATTTAACTCTATATTTTAACCATTGTGCTAATTACTCGTGATTGTATCTTCCATTGATACACTTACCACATACTCGTGATTGTATCTTCCTTTGATACACTTACCACATATATTTTATGATAAAGAAAATCAATAATTAGTCAAAACATGGAAAAGAACAATTGATGTGAACTACTATCACGTGGACACTACAAATAAAAAAGATTGGTTTCTAAATTTCAATATTTAACTCTATATTTTAACCATTGTGCTAATTGCTCGTGATTGTATTTTCCATTGATACATTTACAACATATATTTTATGCATATATTTTATGATAAAGAACATCAATAGTTAGTCAAAACATGGAAAAAAACTATTGACTTGAACTACTATCAAGTGGACACTACAAACTAGTGAAGTATGCATCACGAACCTATTAGCATTTGTGTGGAGAACCTTGCTATTACAACATATATTTTATGATAAAGAACATCAATAGTTAGTCAAAACATGGAAAAAAACTATTGATGTGAACTACTATCAAGTGGACACTACAAATTAGTGAAGTATGCATCACGAACCTATTAGCATTTGTGTGGAGAGCCTTGCTAAAACATACATTCATGTGAATTTGGTCATTAATTTTTCTAATGTATATTCCATACAATTATTTTAATATTCTTTGAAAGTTACACGACATTTGAACTCAAAGATTTTTAACACAATTTATTATCATGCCCTTAAGTCATTCTTTGAACTTACTACCAATGAGAGTCGTTGTAAAACCTGTGTTAGGAGTCCTATAAGCAAGGTAGGTGTATGTACTTTGCATGTAATGATATCGGTTTGCACTACGTTGGTACTCTTAGAGTGGAAGGTATCTTTGGAAGTGTATTATGTCCTTTAGAAATAGAAAAATATGATATGGGTTTGCACTACGTTGGTACTATTAAAGTGGAAGCTATCTTTGCAAGTGTATTATGTCCTTTAGAAATAGAAAAATATAAATTATATCATATGTTGAGGATTGTAATAAGATGTGTTATAATAGGTGATGATTATAATAAGATGTGTTATAATAGGTGATGGTTTCAATTTTCAATTTCTTTTCAAATTGGTATATAAGGAATACTTCAATGAAGTACATGGAGGTTACACTTTCAACTCATTAAGATTTGTATACGTCAAGGAAAATGATTGCAAAAATGTTTTTATAAATTTCTTTTTATTACACATGTCAACAACATCAATTAGTAGTGTCTTTGGGAATAATGAGTGCTTTGAGCCATACACATCAAATATTTATATCTGGAAAATATGAAGGTAAATTTATTTTGATTATTATAAATATTTTTTTAAAATATTTCACTATTTTAAGTAATTCAAATATTAATTTTTTATTTATTTTGTTTTAAGTGATTCAAATATAATCTCTTTATTTATTTTATTTTGTAGTGGTGAAAAAGAAATCTTAATCTAAAAAAAAAAATCATTTATCACAATTGTTCAATTCAAAACATTTGTAGAATTAGTGATAAAATGAATGATATATACAAGTTGAGCACCACATCAATATCTTAATAAGTTTTGACTACGATGTCACACTTTTTTTTAACTGTTTCTAAAGTGCAATGGGTGGAGATCAAGCAAATTGTTGATATGTTGATCGTCGCTTCTATATAGATCAAAACAAATCCTCAACATTCACATGGACTAAAGTGATTCTTGGAGCATGTCCCTTTTACACTTTGTGAAAGGTAAAATGCTTCAATTTGTATTTCCAAAAATGAACAGTTTACCTAAATGTTAAGGTTTATAAAGTCGTGAGGTGCCTATTTCAAGTTATGATTTTGAATAAATTGATCTTTAGTCACATTGTGGATTTAAGCATCATGATAGGTTTTTGCGTCAAACTCACTTTTGACTAAGATGCAAGGGTCAAAATCACTTTTGACTAAGATGCTAAGATAGGAGGGTAATTGTATTAGTAAAATTGTCCAAGAATTGCACTTGGAAATAATAGTGTTGTTGGAATTGGGGTACTTTGTATTGGATCCTTGGTGAATGGTGTAACAACACCATCGTCAAAATTGGGCTAATACCCAATTCAATTAACTTACTTTTGAATTTCACTATTTGTATATTTTTGTTTTCCTTTTTTTCTAGAAGTATTTTTACAATCTTATAATTTTATTAATGTCTATTAACTTGAAATAAAGTTTTTAACTACATTGTTGTATTATATCTAGATTTAGGATTTATGTTTGAAGTCTCCCAATTATTTTAGTATTTTTGATAACATAATTTTCTTCAGCTTGAGTGCAAGTTAATAATGGTCTTTTATGACATGTTAGTGGAAATGTAAACATGGAAAAACAACAATATGTTAACTTGGAGGATTAATCAAGGCACTTTTACAATGAGTTTGAATATAGTGTAAAAAGATGAAACATTGGAAATTGAATTAGCTTTCCAAATATACAATTTTTATTCATAGATATTGTGAATAACTATGTGAAATTTGATTTTTTCTAATAGTGGTATGTGAAATTACGAACCTCTTTATCTTCCTCTCTTGGTTTGATCTAACGGTAAGACTTCTCCGCAAATCTACAGTGTAGATCTCTCCTCGGGACTTTAGAGTTTCGGGCTTCCGCCTTTCTCTTAGTTTGCATCAACTTCACCAAAGTCGCGAAGTTCGAAGGGCTTCCAGGTTAACTCTTCTACACCTTCTCCAGATCTGAGGGTCGTAAAGGATTTCCCTTCCTTCTGAACAGATCCTATGGTCCCAACACCACCAATGTTGTGATCTCTCTCTCTGTGGCCAAATACCATGTAATTTGTGGTTTTACAATACCGCTACTCCTCCTAAGATTCATAACACAACCAAGGTAACCTCTTGGCACTCAGGAATGTTTCTGAGGTCCAAAATTGGTTCCTCTTAACACAATTTCCACTTGAAACCTTGGCTCCAATGACCACTTATCCAGCCCATCCTGGCTCAGTGTTGAAACCTTGGGTCAACTTCATTTTCATTTCTTTTATATCATCTAAAAGCAAGTGGGAAAAAATGTTTTCCTTCGATAAAACCTATGAATCTTGATAACATAAGATTGGTTGATAAAACCTATGTGCCTAGGGAATGAATGTTCTCCTTTGCCTCCTTATGTCAAGGATGAAGCCTCCTTAGGGTAACGATGGATGAAAGTATGGCTTCACTACTTTTACAACAATTTGGATACACTCGCCATCATGGTTCATAGGTGATACTATTATAAAAAAATAAAAAATATGCTAAATTAATTTTTTATTATGTGTCTTATTTATTTTGCATACTTAGAAATTAGGGTTTTGTTTTTATACATGTTACAACTTGTGCATCTAGATATAGAGATTTGTCCATGGCATCACGAGAAACTCTCTAATTGATTGTCATTTCTATTTAATTTTTTGTGACTAGCCTTCACCATTGATGCAGATGGTTTAGTTATATTTTATTTCAATTTTCTTGTTTTTGATTTGTTGACTTAATTTCTATTATTGTGAAGAGAAAATAAAAAAAATTCAAATGTAACTTGTTTTATTAGCAACATAGGTTTACTTGTGTGGCCTTTGATTGAGGTTTAATGGTGTTGCAGGTGGTGTTTGATTGAGTTTTAATTGTGTTGTAGGTTATTAGATGTTGTTCGTTGAAGCATGAAGTTGAATCCTTCGATAAAGAAGTAGTAGATCAAGATGGTCCAAAGCTAGATGCATAGGAGCATATAAAACCTACATAATCCCCAGTGGTAGTGGATCCAGATGGTTGAATGCTCATGGTCAATAACCAATAGAATAACTTCTGGATTGAGATACACGGTCATAGACTACATGAATAATTCCAAGCGTAGGATAAATACCAACTTATCCATCACCACTATTCTCGTATCCCCTAACCCTTTCATCCCTTCTATCCTAGTTTACCCAGTACCATTACGTATAACATACCTTCCACATAAACATAGAGTTCTACACTTAGGAGTACTTCAAAGCCTAGGAACAAGACCAACTTATCCATCACCACTATCTGCTTATCCAACTAACCCTTTGTTTAGCATCCCTCCTACCCTAATTTACCCACTATCACTACATGTAGCGTACCTTCCATATAAAAATAGAGTTATATGCCTAGGAGCACTTATAGTTATATATCCATAAGCATACCTTTGTGATAAAGATGATGTTATTAAAGATCAAGAAATAGAAGAAGCATATCTAACAACAATATTAACTACATCAATGCATGTATTAGAGAAAATACAAAACCAACACCTGTAATAGTATATATGGATGCTCATGGTAGAGAGCTAGAGCTAGATTCTTAATTTCTAACAAAATCACGTTCCCTTAGTAGCATATCCAACATAAGAAGCTTATGCAGTTGGTTCATCAGTTGGTTTTTGTTTGTTAAGCAGTTCTAGAAGTAACACCAATACACTACATTGTGGTTCGAGTGGGGATAGGTGCACCTAAAGGCCCATATGAAGGACTAGATTTATATCTAGAGATACTACTACTAGATGTCCAAATTAATCCAAAAGGATAGCAAGACAACTCAATATATTTCATACCTTGATAATACAAATGGACCTCAATAATATTAGAAATTGTAATTACAAATCAATTATATCTTTATGTCACCACCGATTTGTCTGTCAGTCAATCTGTCAGTAGCCAAACTGTCAGTAAAACAGTCTGACAGTCTGCAAGTGAAAATTCACACATTTACTCAAAAGTCAGTCGGCCATCGATGAAGTTATAAATAGAGTTGATCTTTATCTTCTCGAGTTCGGGTAAGTGGTTGAAGAGTTAGTCAAATTAATGGTATTTTTTATTGTTAGGTCGGTCTTATATTTTGTAGGAAGTCTCAGTCGGAGTCTATATAAGATCAAATCGTTTAGTTAGTCGGATGATGAACCATGCAGAGTAGAAAAGAGAGGTATAGAAGAACAATCAAGAACTAGTAGAATGTTGAGGAGTGTAAGAAGTCTAAGTCTGTAAATTCAGCAGACGGAGTCATTAGAGTTGAAGCTCATCTCTGTCATTGTATTTTGTATTCACACACAATGCCGAATTTTATTAATATCAAGCTTTTTGTGTATTGACAAGTTTCTGTCTTATTTTTGAGTTGATGTGCTAAGCACAGCACTGTGTTATTCCACATTTATAAATCATTTAATTAAGTGTGTGTATTCAGAGCATGCAAAAAACTGAGCAGTTTGTTGACTACGCAGTGGTTTTGAAAACTTTGTCGCGTAGCCTATTTGGTGTGCAGTATTTTAAACTGTGTTGCACGGAGTAGACTGCGCGCACCATCGACCCAATGTAGTCGATCCCAAGATCTGGTATTAGAGTAGGTTCTATCAGAACAAGTTCAAGAGAATAAACTCTGTTAAAAGTGAAATATGTCTTCTACCTCAAATATGCAACCTCCCACTTTTACAGAAAAAAATTATGAGATGTGGCTTTGACCATGAAGGCTTTGTTCCGAGGTCAATATGTATAGAAAATAGTCAAGAATGGCTATGTGGAACCAGTATATCAGGCAACATATAATGCTCTCACACAAGATGCGAAAGATGTCTTGAAAGATCAAAGAAAGAAGCATGGAAAGGCATTGTTTTACATACATCAAGCCATGCATGAGAGAATACTTCCAAGGGTTGCATCAACAAAGAAAGACAAGGAATCATGGGACACATTACAAACCTCTTATCAGGGTATGGACAAAGTAAAGACTGCAAAACTACATATTCTTAGAAGAGATTTTGAAACCATGTCAATAAAAGATTGAAACATAGTGGATTCATTCTACACCCACGTCCTTGGATTGATAAATCAGATTAAATATCATGGTGAAACCATAGAAGACAAAAAAGTTGTTGAGAAGGTACTTAGGAGTCTTCCTCCTAAATTTGATACCCTTGTTGTGACTCTAGAAGAGAGAAAAGACTTGAGTTTTTTTAGTCTAGATGAACTGCAACCTTCCCTCATCAATCATGAACACAGATTGAATAGGTCAAATATGTCATTAGAGAATGAATTTTCTGCGCAGTCATCTATAAGTCATGGAAGAGGAAGGGGGAGAGCTAACTCTAGAGGCAGAGGAATAAGTTATGACAGAAGTGGATGCAGTAGAAATCCTGGAAATACTAGTTAAAGAGGTCAAAACCAAAGTACCAGCCAGTCAAGTTGTCAAAGAACTAACAAATCAAAGATTCAATGCCATTATTGTAAAAAGTATGGACATTATACATATGAGTGCAGAAAGAGACAACACAATTAGAACAAGCAAAGTCAAGATCAGTCACACATCGCAAATAACCAAACTTACTGGCGCAGGCCCCTACTCTGTGGTTGCATGACCTCTTAGTCTAGGATCGTTCTTAACCACCTGAGTCGGATTGACTCTTCATCTCCCTGCTAGAACCCAACAAAATTTTTCACAGGTTCTTCTTCCTCCGAACTGTGGGTCCTCTTACCCCTTCGAAGAAAGTTGGTCATGACACTTAGCTCTCCATGTCAGGCCCCTTCTATCACATGTCCTCAGGCTGTGTCTTGGGGCTCAATCACACAAAGTTCTTCAGGCTTCGGCTTCGACTCTTTCCATGACAACCAACTCTTACGTTCCTGAAGTCCAAATCAGACAACTTCAAATGTGTGAGGATCAAGGGTCCTTGTCCCTCCTTCCGATCGACGGTTGTGATCTACTCCGAACTTTGGGAGTCTCTCGATATCTTCCTCCGATATCTCCCAGAGTACTACTCCTCCTAAATGTACGTATATCTTCCACGCGTCCCCTCCAGATCCAATGGTCTGGATTCAAATCACTCTTTGCGACTTCATGAAGATCTTTGTTTTCTCTTAGCAAATCTTTCGGAGCTCTAGCTCCTGGATCTCCTGATCTTCTGCCACCTGTCTCCTCCCGATGATGGATGGTTTCACAATCTTTGGGACTTCGGTGAGTCCTCGACTTCCTTGCAAACATAACGCAATTTCTTCTCGAGACTTAGACTGTTCTCGAACTTCTTCTGCACTCCTTGCAGATTCCTGCGTAAATTCTTCTACGACTTTTCTCGGCTTGAAAACCTTCAAGGTTCCCAATTCCTCTGCGTCCTTCAGTGAAATTTCTCATTCCCTCCTTGCAGTTTAGAGATCTTCCTCCTAATCTTGTAAGATGGACTTATAGTATCCTCGATGCACTCCTTGCGCTTGGCTAAGCTTTTCGACGGCTTCTCCCTAAGCCCTTCCTCGAGTCTTAATGCATCTCCTTTCCTTTGTCGATGCACTCTTGCAAAGCTTTCCTTCCTTAGAGTGTTAAACAACCTTGGGGTTATCTTAAGGATTCCAACACTTTAGAATGTGTTGCCTTGGTATGCTCTCATACTTGCTCTATGCCCTCCTGGAAGAGTATTTCAAAGTATTTAGTAAATTTGCGCTGTGCTTCCTCCTACACATTATTTCTTTCCAAGGTACCAAACCACCTTGAAATTTCCCTCTGAGTCTGTGAATTATGCTGGTGTGCCCTCCTGGTAGCTTCTCTTCTGACTCGAACGATTTCAGATACACACTCCTTGCATCGGCTCACAAAGTTCCCTCCCTCTGTCGCACACTCCTTGCACTTAGTGTTGAGAACTAGACTTAACCCAACACACTCACAGATAGAAGATTATATCTCTATCCCTGTAGATGATTTCTAACATACATCTACAACTCAAATTCATACGAATGACATTCATAATGAAACATCCATTACAGTGAAATTGTTAAACAGGAAAAACTGCTACTTTCTATTAATGGTGGAATGTTCATTACAATATATGAGTCTCAACTCTAACTGAGTCTCAGCTCTCAATTATCCTATGAATATCTCGTCATTCTCTTTTTCTCCTACTCTACTGGTAAGAAAACAAGAGTTTATACAAGAGGGGATCGAGGAGCTTCCCTCCAACTAATATGGTGGTGTCTAATCACCATTCAAAAACGCCTGCCTAATGGGGATATTACAATCATGGTAATATGATCTGAATCGGATGCAGATCCATCCTACCGTCAACTACTTAATGGCGACCTTATCTCCATCTTATGCGAAGGCACAAATTGGCTCTTCCAACCTGTCAGCATTAATTTCCTCGATCATGCTTGAGATTTTCGAAGGCAAAAATGAGAGGGCGACGCCTCTCCCTTCCTTGAATGCGCACTACTCGTGCTAACCAACTGGCATGTGTTGAGGTGGAGCGATGCTCCTTCATCATACTCCACAGCTATGAAAATTCATGAGCTCCTGCTCATGAGCTTCCCAGCTCTGTTGAAATCCTCCTGGATCCCAAAATTTCTACTGGAGCTGTCCTTCTGCTCCTCTTTTCTTCTACTGCTTCTTCTACATCTTCCTCGTTGCTCGTGTAGGTTCTTGTCTGTATAGCTTCTCCTTGTTGACCGCTTCTTCTGCTGACCTCAACATCAACCTCCATATCTCCTTTACGGATTCTTCCATCTGCTCTATCAGTCGATTTACTTTGTGCGGTCTACTTGGCTGCAACTCTTCATGCATCTCTATCGGTGGATCGCACTGATATCCCATGTTGATTTCATCCCTTGTGACACTAACTAGCCACTCTGTTGTAGACACCAATTCCACAGTCTCACCACTGAACTGTTGTTCAACCACCTCTTGGACAACAAACAATTCACCTTGAATAACAATTAAACATTATATGACATTAATGGCTATAACGTTTTTCAATCACAATCCAAATTAAATGCTTTCATAAAACTAAATTTAAACAATATATGGAAACTGTAAATTTAAATGAGTGATACATATCAAATTTACTTTAAAAATAGATAAATCATTAACAATGTTCATCATTAGCATACTCATAACACATTTTATAAATCAAATAACAAAAACAACCACAAATGTATATGAAAAACATAATATAAATGAGTGATACACATA
>ML779798.1:589794-614764 GCA_009831015.1 Picea engelmannii
TTTATTATTTATTTTATATATATACTTTAATTATTGAAATTTGCAATTTTATTTATTTTTCTGAATTCAATAATTTAGGCAAATCTAGTATGACAAAAATGATCAAAAAAAGATAAAAGCTTAAAACTTTTTAAACTACATGAGTTTAGAAACCCAAGTGGTTAATTGTTAGATGTAAACAATGAATCTCGAGGATTAGAGCATTTAATAAGTGACCTTCATATTGCCATATTTTCAAGGATCTTCCCAAACTTTGATAACTTGGACATTGCTTGAGCCCCATTTTTTTTTAATTCAAATTGTGATTTCCATCATCTTAATTATTATGGAAACCTGATTGAGAACTTAGACATTGCTTGAGCTCCATTTTTTTTTAATTCAAATTGTGATTTTCATCATCTTAATTATTATAGAAACCTGATTTTCCTCTAGAAATTTATGATGAACAAAATTGCAACTTGTAGATTAGGCGATTTTCAAGTGTAAATTTCTCCTAAATTTCTTCCAAAAATGTGGTTGGAAAGTGGGGATAATTGAATGTACCTTATCCCATGTCTCAAAGAAGTAGCTTAGATGAACACACTTAGATGAGCATACTTATTTTTAATTTGAAGATATATTTCACAAGTTAAATTAACTATTATGGATAGAAAATTACTAATTAAAATTTGAAAACTTAAATTTAACTATGATACATTTTCATTTTTTCTTTTAATATATAATATATATCATAATTGTATATAGACACATGTGTGTATGTGTCTAGTTAGTTTTTAATGGATTTTTTTCTCCTACAAATAATTACCAAAATTATGGGTGGAACCATATATAAATAGGCATGTCTATGTGTCTAGTTAGTGTCCAATTGGTTTTATTGATTTTATATGATTGTGAAAAGACAATGAAAAATAATTCAATTAAGCATATTTTTTTAATTAAAATTTAGATGAGTATTACTCTAGCTTTAGATGTTAATTATCACACTTTATGAAAAAACCCTTATGGATAATTTTACCAAAGAGGATTCAATGACCATAAATATGATTGGATGGATATATGAAAAAACAATGGCTTGAATCAACAAATTGAAATAAATGAGTAAACTCGTTCGAATTCAAGTCCAAAGGTGATAGAGAAAGGGATGCAATGAAATTATGAAAAACAATAATAAAAATAAGAAACTCTAAAACTAATATTTATCTTCTTGAAACAAAACTAATATGTAGTGTTCCCTCTGCCATTTGGAAATGCTATAAGTTCACCATCCAATTAGGCTCACACAATTTTGTCCACATTTTAACATTTCATAATTATAACTCAAAAATCAAAGTGTTTCAATGTAAGGAGAATTAGGATATTATCCAAATGGGATAATAGAGTATTACACACCAACAATGTGTCAATTTCTCTATTGAATCAATGTAATGATACATATAAATACAACAAGTTTTGTTTTAAGATAGACAAACTACTCTGATCATATAATCTATCTATCACTTAATATCTCAACCTCTACTAATCTAAAGACTAGGAACACAATTTTCATATAGAGATGAACTCTACCCAAGAAAACTAAAATACATTAGAAAACATAATTTCCTCACATATTATTAAGAAAAGTAGAAGTTACAAAACTCTTCCTTGACCAATACTTGTTTTAATCTCCATCACCTTCATTAACACCTTCTCTTTTCTGCAACATATCCTCCACTATAAATTGAAGAACCTATCGATTTGCAAATTCTATTATTGGTCCATCCTATATTTCATTTTGTACCTTGATAATACATATGGACGTCAATAATGTTGAAAATTGTAATTACAGGTCGATGACATCTTCATGTCACCAACGATTTGTATGTGAGTCAATCTATCAGTATCTATTTTTCAGTCAGAAAGTCTGACAATTTGCAGATCCAAAGTTGCACGTTTACTCAAAAGTCAGTCGGTCAACGGTGAAGTTATAAATAGAGTCAAGATCTCTATCTTCTCAAGTTTAGGTAAGTGGTTGAAGAGTTAGTCAAATCAATGGTAGTGTTTAATGTTAGGTCGGTCTTAGATTCCGTAGGAAGTCTCATTCGGAGTATATATAAGCCTGAGTCGTTTAGTTAGTCGGATGATGAACCATGCACAACAGAAAAGGGATGTAGAGAAGAAAAGCCGAGAACCAACAACAGCTGAGGAGTGCAAGAAGTCTGAGGCTGGTAAATTCAGCGAAAGAATTTAGTGGAGATAAAGCTCATCTATGTCATTGTATTTTGTATTCGCGCACAACACCAAAGTTTATTAGTATCAAGATTTTTTTGTATTGACAAGTTTCTATCTTATTTCTGAGTTTATGTGATAAGCACAACACTGTGTTATTCTTCATTTATAAATCGTTTCATTAAGGTTGTGTATTCACAGTGCATAAAAAACTGAGTAGTATGTTCACTGCGTAGTGGTTTTGAGAACTCTATCGCGTAACCTGTTTTGTGCGTAGTATTTTAAACTACATTGCACAGAGTAGACTGTGTGCACCATCGACCCAACGTAGTCGATCCCAAGATATGGTATCAGAGAAGGTTCTATAAAAACAATTTCAAGAGAAGAAACTCTATTAAAAGTGAAATATGGCTTATACCTCAAATATGAAACCTCCCACTTTCATAGAAACAAATTATGAGATGTGGTCCTTGACCATGAATGCTTTGTTCTGAGGTCAAGATGTATGGGAAATTGTCGAGAATGGCTATGTAGAACCAGTATATCAAGAAGGATATAATGCCCTCACACAAGGTGATAACAATTTCTTGAAAGATCAAATAAATAAAGATGGAATGGCGTTGTTTTACATACATCAAGCCATGCATGAGAGAATACTTCCAAGATTTACATCAGCAAATAAAGCCAAGAAATCATGTGGAACATTACAAAACTCTTATCAAGGTATGGACAAATTAAAGACTGCAAAACTGCAGATTCTTAGAAGAGATTTTGAAACCATGTCAATGAAAGATTCAGACACAGCGGATTCATTCTACACCCACGTCATTGGAATGATAAATTAGATTAAGTCTCATGGTGAAACCATAGAAGACATAAAAGTTGTTGGGAAGGTACTTAGGAGTCTTCCTCCTAAATTTGATACCCTTGTTTTGACTCTAGAAGAGAGCAAAGACTTGAGTAAGTTCATTCTAGATGAACTACAAGCTTCCCTCATCAATCATGAACACATATTGAATAGGTCAAATATGTCATTAGAGAATGAATTTTCCACGAAGTCATATATAAGTCGTGGAAGAAGAAGAGGGAGAGTTAACTCTAGAGGCAGAGGAAGAAGTTTCGACAGAAGTGGATGCAATAGAAATCCTGTAATGTACCCCAAATTTCCCAAAATTAAAAAATTAAAAATTGCTAGGGAACATTAAGACTCCTTGACTCTTCAACATTTGGTCAAAACATTTCCCTTATTGTAAGAAGAGTATATTTATCGTTGCTATTGTATTTGAAAACTTATGTTTATTTTATACTTAGTATAATTGCGACCAAGGCTATCATAACCCTTAGAATATCTACCTTTTCTATGTTGAATTATGCTATACAAAAATTCATAGTACGCAATAACCTAAAGACTATTGACTTTCCTATAGTATACCCATAACCATTAGTACTTATCCATATTAACATACATTCATATAGTTTATTTAGTAACTATCATATAGATTCCATAGTGCTGACATTATCCACGTCAATAGGTATATATAAATAGTTTATCACATAAACTATCCTAATCTTAACTCTGTCTATATCAACATACTTGTGCATATATTGTTTACCATAATATACAACACTATATAATATATGGATACTACCATAGCATAAATATATTTTTTAACATATATAACAATAAACCTATCCACTATATTGCATACTATTTAATATACATGATACTATTGCGACAAGACTTTAGCCCAACAATATAGTTATCGTTTAACACACAGGACTACTACAAGATTAACATATCGCTAGAAGCATCCCCAACGATACTTGTCGTTAATCATAAGGTTTAACAAGTTGGGAACCATATGAAGTATGCCCTTAGATTAGAGTGGCGAGCATATACCATTGCACACATATAGTTTGTAACCCTAACTGAATGGAAACATGACCCAACAATAAATTGGTCTGAAAATTGTTTAATGGAGGATGTCAGTGCGACATTTAACCCCTGCCTAAACCATTAATGTAGACTTGAACTGTACCTCCCGAAATTGACACTTAGACAACCACGTCCAATGTAAACCTGCCATCTCCATGGTTTCACATGGAAAGGGTACTGGCGTGTACCCACTGCGTTACTCCTCTAAGAGACCTAAGATAATTCTCATTGTAATGATTGTCTCTACGTGAAATTTCTCCCCTTTTCTCATTGTAACGATTTTCTCTTCACTAAAATGTTCTTTTCTCTGCAAGCTAACCTTTCCCCTGCTCTCCATGGTCGACGACAATGGGAGCTCGGATCTAGTAAACCACAATGGGAGAAGGCAACGCATTTATGGTTACTCTTTTGCACAAGGTAAGCAAGACTTCATTGCTCTAGTACTCTTTAAGTCATGAATAACACTTTTTTTGGAAATGTATTAGAATTTTGCCTATGTAAATGTTTCCTCCTGGGGCTCTTCTGGGTTTTAAAGTTTCCAAGACTAGGGTCATAGTATTTCTCGGGTTGGTTGATGCTCTTCTAATCTTCATGGATTATGGTTCTCCTGTGGACACAAACGTTTTAATAGTTATATGTCGGCATTCTTTCACAATTTCCTATTTCCACCCTTATAGCAATGTTAACCCTACCATTTACCCATAACTGTTTTGTTTGTTCTCTCTGGAAACATCCCGTAAATCTATACCCTATGGGAGATATATTAACACTGTCAAATTCATAAGTAAGTTCTGGAATTTATGTTAGCATTATGTGGACAATTGTAATGGGTACTTTCCGAATGCATAAATGTATAATTTTCTTTTTATTCTGTGTATAGTTCTTCTCTGTGTGTTTGTGTTCCCACCCTGTGGAACTCGTATTTTCAACTCTACATGAATAAATGCATATAGGATAAGCCCTCTATTGGATTTGTTGATGTGGTCTTTGTAATTTCGTTGCCACTCTATATAAACTCATATATACATTCGCATAAAAGTGTGGAAAAAATAAATCTTTTGTTCATAATGTTGCACTTTGTGCTTCCTACAACGAATATGTTTCAGGAAATTTTAACCCTCTGTTTGTAGATTTCACTTTGTATTTATATAGCATAATTATATGTGTATATATCAATGCCCAACTCTCTGTTCATGATTTAGATTTTGGTTTTTGTAGAGTGAATACATATCGTGCAATTGTTAACCCTCAATCTCATAATTTACTTTATGTATATTTATGAATCAAAGACATATATATATATATACCTCGTAACATCGACCCTCTATTCGTAAAATTTCCCTCTGTGTTTTATATAGAAATTTGTAATTTAATGTTGGATTATACATAGCAAATAGTTAGACATTACTCGTACTTTGTCTATGTCCTTTGAATTACAATTGATTTGCCTCTATGGAAAATTGTTATAACGCTGCAAGTATAAATACCAATCCTTCTGTAACTCGTAAATAAATTCTCTATGTATGTGAATTGTTATTTACCCATACGAGGAATTCATAAATGCACCCTATGAGATTATTTGTCTTAATTTGTTTTACGTTCTATGTAAGTTATACAGCATTGTGTAAATTGTAACATACACTTTGTATACACAAAGGCATTGTTTTTACCCTTAGTGGGGATTCACATTTGTGCTCTGTGTATTTACTCTATCATTGTATAATTCATAACTTGTGTAATTACTTTATCACTGCATAATTCACAACTTGTGTATACAAAATCATCAATCTTAGTTACATTAATTAATGATGGGGCCCTATTTCGTTTTGCGAGGCTACCCATCAGCTAATCTTGGGTCCACTCCTCCCCCTTTGGATTGTGGAAAGATTGTCGCATAAGATACAGTGGAGAACTGATTCTATGCCTAACTCAAGCTAAGTATTGTCTCGTCTTGTTTTAACCAATCCATTAACTACTTAACATAGTTTACTAAACCTATCATCTTCTCTCCTTTGCAGGTTAAAACAATGAGAAAAGCGGATCAAGGAAAGCCTTCTCACTCGAAAGGTATTTGAGTTTTGATCTTTCTATTTAAACAATTCTTCTTAGATTATGTCTACAAGTGGTAATGGATTCCTTGACCTATGGTACTCCACTGTAATAATTTGAACCATGATCACATGGACACACAAATTGTTTTGTAATTATTTTCAATTGAAAATACAAATTGTTTGAAACCATTTTGAACAAGGTTCAATTAATGTAACAACTACTTTTCCATGCATTTGTAGACTACTGAGTTCTCTATTTTCTGTGGTTATTGATAATATAAAGAATATGTAAGCATATAAGAGGACTGTTATTCATTCTATTTATTCCTTATGGTACTTGTACAGATCTGAAATAGTCATTCAATGTATATCTAATTCAATGGTTAATAAGAGCATAGTAGCAGTTATATCTTTGATTTATGCATGAACACATATACATAAGTATACACAGTCATTCATAACCATGTTTAATGATCACTAGGAATATACCACAGTTATATCCTTTCTTGTTTTACAAATACATAGCTGTGTACATATAGTCATTTATATATATGCATAATCCTAGTTAATGATTATTAGGAACATACAACAGTTCTTTCATTTCTTTATATATGATTACATATATGTGTATATATGGTTATCTATATATGTATAACCATGTTTCCTAAGTAAATAGAACATACAATAGTTCTGCTATTTTTTCCAAGTGAGCATATCTATCTATCTATCTATCTATCTATCTATCTATCTATCTATATATATATATATATATATATATATATATATATATATATATACAATCATCACATAAACCATCTCATTCTTGAAAAATGATAATCAACAAAATATTAACAAGAATGCAAGTAAAGGTACATATTTGAAAATTTGATGCTGTGACACAAATGGAATAGTCAAGTTCCACCCAACCATAGAACATAACAACCAAGTTTACTTTCCTTGTTCACCCCCTATGCTGACCACGAGTCCATAAGGGAAAACTGAAATGATCCTCCTTTTCTACAGTCACCTTCCACATATCATAAACTTTGTTGCCTCACACTAACAATGTTCATAACAACAAGTAGTTTCCTTTCTCCAACATACTAAGAAGTATTTTGCCTCCTCCATATGTTGTATTTATATGCATCTTGTTCCTAGGTATTTCCTTCCTACTTGGGAAATTCACAGCTTTACAAATCCCCGATTTTTAGGGGCTGCTAGTGGTCAAATTCCTCATTTTCCACTTGTAAAAATCAGCCTTGAGGAAACTCAAATATGTTCCCCACTCATGGAGTCATCATCAACTATTTTTAACCTGGATGTTCCATTTGTATTGCAACATTCAATTTATAAAAAGGTTTGTCTTTCAGATGTGTAAATATCAAAGAAGTTAGTTGGGAAAGTCAAATCTTTTCCCAACAATGATAAATAATTAATTACAATAATCAAATTCCAAATTCATATTTTCCGTAAATGGAAAATAATTTTCATATCCGAATTTGCCAAAAATGGAAATTTATTCCCAAGCACACTTAGACATTAATATTCTAATATTTTTGGGGATATTACATCGTCTCACCCTTAAGTACAATACTTTCCTCAGTTTTCATTCCTCTCTTTGAATAGGGTCGGATAAAATTTCTGCAAATCTTACTCCAATTCCCAATAGCCTCCTCAAGACTAAAGTTCTTCCATTGCACTTTTACCTGGGCGATGGCTCTGTTCTATAGTATTGTTTCTTTCCTGTCTAGAATGCACAGAGGTTCCGCTTAGAACTGGCCTTCTGGTTCCACCTACACCATGTTCCAATCAATGATATGAGTAAAATCATGAATATACTTTTTCAATAAGGAAACATGAAAAACATTATGAACTTTTAAGTTTTCAAGAAGTGCAAGTTGATATGCCATGGGTCCAATTCGAGCTAAAATCCCAAAGGGGCCACAAAACCTGGGTGCCAACTTTTTACAGTTTCCTAGCTTTAGAGAGCTTCTCCTCGCTTTGACTTTTAGATATACATGGTCCCCAATTTGAAATTCCTAGTGTCTCCTTTTTAAATCTGTGTAGCTCTTCTGTCTATCTGGGGCCTCTTTTAAATTCGGTTGTACCCTTTTTACCATTTTCTCCATTTCCTGGAGCATTTCTAGTCCCATCAGAATTTTTTCAACTGGATTATCCCAGCTAATCGAAGTTGTGCATTTCCTTCTGTATAATGCTTCGAAGGGACTCATGTTAGTTGATTTTTGATAGCCATTATTGTAAGAAAATTCAACTAAGTGTAGGTACTCCTCCCACTTAGTCGGTTTCATTCTCACGTACATTCATAACATGTCTTCCACAATCTAATTCGTTCATTCGGTTTGCCCATCTGTTTGTGGATGGTAGCTTGCGCTGAAATTCAGGTTAGTATCCAATCCTGCAAACAATTGCTTCCAAAACGTTGACGTAAATTTGACATCTCTATCTGAAATCACCATTTTAGGAATTCCATGCAATCTAAATATTTCCTTCATAAATATTTCAACGATATTAATTGCTTTATAAGTAGATTTCACAGGTATAAAATGTGCATATTTGCTAAGTTTATCAATCACTACCATAATTGAGTCATTTTGATTTTGAGTCTTAGGAAAACCTATGATGAAGTCCAACGAGATAATCTCCCACTTCCATTTTGGTATAGGTAGAGGTTGTAGTAGGTTGACTGGATGCTCATTTTCATCCTTAGCCTGTTGACAATCTAAGCATTTAGATAAGTATTCAGCTGTTTCACTTTTCATGTTAGGCCAATAAAACAATTTTCTTAAGGCTGTTATCATTTTTTGGTATCTTGGATGATGAGAATATGGATTTTTGTGCAATTCATACAGAATTGTTGACTTTAAATCAATAGAATTAGGTATGTACAGTCTATTTTCGAACCTTAGCAGACCATTTTTATCAAAACTCAAATCTGTTTTGTCCAATTTTTTCTGCATTTTCTTGTAGTTCTATTGTTGTTTTAATGTATTTTTCATTATTACATCTTGCATTTTATTTTCTTTGTTCGATATCGTTCTATTCTTTGCTAACACTTATCTCAAAAATTATGTTAGTGCTTTGACTTAGGGCATCTGCAACTTTGTTTTCTTTTCCTTTGATGTGTCTTACTTCAAAATCAAATTCACTCAAGAAAGCCATCCACCTCGCTTGCCTTGCATTGAGATCTGGTTGACTGAATAAGAATTTCACACCATTGTTGTCGGTTAGTAGCAGAAATGTTCTCCCCATTAAATAATGTCACCACATTAATTAGCACATGAATTACAACTACTAACTCCAAATCACGTGTAAAATAGTTCCATTCATGTTCTTTCAGTTTATGTGATTCGTAACAGATGACGTGTGTAATACCCGAACGACGTGCCCCAATTTCATTATGAATTGTAATTATGTTTTATAGGTTGGTGAGCCAAGTTTATATAATTTGGTGGGATTATGTTCTTATTAGGCTAGAGAGCCTAAGTGTTTAAGTCCAAGAGCCTGATTTTTTTACATGTAATGATTCACATTATTAATATAAAAACACCTCTTCATGTGGACCAACCACGATGAATGAGTGATGGGGGACTAAGATTCCACAAAGTTTGGGAAAGGGAGAGGGGGCTGAAAGGTTGGGAGAAGGGCTAAGCTTAAGAGCTTAAGTCCTTGGGAATAATAATAAAATATTATTCCAAAGCTATGTAAATGTTTATGTTTTATCCTAAGTTCCTAGAAGGGGGAATGTGTGCAAAATGGGGAGCATGCAGCCTTAGGGAGACAGGTGTCGACCTGGGCGCATGTAGTTAAAACCAGAGAAGTGAGTCATGTTGGGGGTTCGACCTCCCATTCTCGCTCCTCTGTCTGAACTCGTGGATGTCTAGGATCAACGTCTGTTTTCTCAGTTTTGTTCTAGGGAATTCTTACCTGAACCGTTAAGTCTCTACGTGGGATCTTTGTACACCCTCACGCATCCCCAAAACCTGAGCCATGAGTCTATCTTGTATTGCTGGTTGGGAAAGACAAAAGTCTCGCATTTGCTGAGCCTTTTTATGTTGTAGCATCTATCTATCACCAGTTTGGGAAAGCCCTTGTTTGTGTTTCCCGTGGACTGTTGTGGCTGCGCAATGCTTGACTGCGGGTGGCTTGATGGCCAGTGTAAGTTCGTGTTGAGCCTCGTAGTTCCCCGACTGCGTTGGAACCTGAGTTGAAGGAAACAGGTTGTCTAACCTGTGTGTAATACTCTCTCTAGGTGAGGGAGGTGATTGCGGTTGAAGAGGCAGGTTGCCAAGCCTGTGAGCGACTCTCTCCAGGTGAGAGAGGGCACGAAGGAAGTGAGAACTCTTGGAAGGGGTCTTGTAGCTGCTACAGAACTTTGATACTTCTAGTTCGTTTTGTTGCTGAAGCCCAAGGCAAGGGAGGTTAGCAACCGAAGAACTTCTTGGTGATAGTGAAGTTGTATACTCCTGGGGTGGGAAATGCATGTGGGGAATGAGAGTCTATGAGCAGTGGGCATAAGTGGCTCCTGGGAGAAAATCCTTTCTCTGTAACTGTGTGTCTTCCCGTCGACCTTTCCCAGCCTAGAATTCCCTGACCAGTGGAGCTTAGTCTCATCTCGGGGGTGACCTATTGTTGAGAGTGATGAGCAGTGTGGTCTAAGGATGGGAGGTTCGTGGAAGGTCTGTATGCAGTTGGTGGATTACATCAAGTTTCAAAGATAATTATCAGTTTGTGCTTAATACTATGTTTTGCATGCCTATGATTCTTATATTTTATCATGTATTCTGTTGCGCATATGAATTATTGTTAATGTCCTTGATTATGTATATTAGCAGTAATCATGTGTTTACTCTCAGTTGTTTGATTAAATCTGTTAATTAGATTTATTATGCATGTTTTATATATGAGTATGAGAATGTTCCACATAGTAGTGTTTCCCAACAAGTGGATTGATGGTCGGGGATGTTACAATGTGACACTCTTGAGTTAGGACACCTCCCAAGCCTCTTTTGCTTACATCCACACAAACTATAAAGTCTTTATCAGGATCCACTACCCTTAAAACAAGTGTTGTAGTTAGCAGTTCCTTTAGCTTATTAAAGTTGTCCTGACACTTTTGTGACCAAGTAAACCTTATTCCTTTTTTCTTTAAAGATGTAATTGGATATGCGATCTTAGAAAATCCTTCAATAAATCTACTCCATAAATGATTTGATGTCTACTACATTCTTAGGGATAGACCATTCCATAATGGATTTTATCTTCTCTGGATCAACTATAGTACCCTCTTCGGATATCACGTGTCCTAGGTATTGTATTCTTCTTTGGTAGAAGTCGCATTTGTCAAACTTTGCATACAACTTGTGTATCCTTAAGGTCTACAATACTATTTTCATATTTTCTTCATGTTTTTCCTCCATTTTTTAGTAAACTAAAATATCATCAATAAATATCAATACAAATTTATCCAAATATTGACTAAATATATTATTCATCAAACACATAAAGGTTGCTAGTGCATTATTAAGAACAAATGGAATTACGACAAACTCATATTGTCTGTATCGTGTTCTAAAAGTTATTTTATTTATATCTTCGTCCTTTATTCTGACTTGGTGATAACCAGACCTTAAATCTAACTTAGAGAAAATCTTTTCTCCTCCCACTCGGTCAAACAGGTCGTTAATTATGGGTAAATGATACTTATTTTTAATCGCCATCTGGTTTAATTGTTGATAATCAATGCATAACCTTAAAGTCCCATCTTTATTTCTAACGAAAAGAATCGGTGCTCCCCAAGGCAAGACAATTGGTCTGATATATTCTTTATCTGATAGTTCTTGCAGCTAAATTTTCAGCTTTGTTAATTTGGGTAAAATCATTCTAGAAGGTGCCTTAGATATCGGGGCAAATCCAGGTCGTAGATCGATAGAGAAATCTATCTCTCTTCTTGGAGGAAGTTCTGGTATTTCATCCACAAATACATCTCTAAACCCATGTAGGACTGCAAAGTCTTCTATACCGGGTTTATTTTCTTTTTATAACATATTAGTTACTTGAACAACATAAACCTGGAAACCATTATTCATACATTTATTAAACTACATAGTTGATATCTGCCTAACTGAAACCAGTTTTCTGATCCCTTGTATTTTCCTAACTATGTTGTTTTCATCTCTGTAAGTAAGTGACTTTTCGTAACAGTTCAAAATTACTTTATGTTTCTCTAACCAGTCCATTCCAATGATTATATCGTAAGATCCAAAAGGTAAAACATTCAAATTTAACTTTGTACTTTTTCCATCTATATTGAGTTCACATTCAGAAATGAAATCTGTTACTTTTCTCTTAGTTCTTGTTGCTAATTGTACTAACCAGGATTTAGCATGCTTTACTTTCTTGAGCTTGTTTAATTCAACTAACCCAGGCGTAACATAACTCAGACTAGCTCCTAGATCAATTAAAATAGAAATACGATCATCATGAATTTTACCTTCAACCTCCAAGGTAGTGGATTGATGATCAACTTGCCTTCCATCTACAACTGCATTAATTATGTGCATGCTTCTTCCCATATCTCCTACTGTAGAGGCTTCTTGCAGGTTATGGAATGTATTTCTTGTTGTGGAAATTAAGCGTGGACATTTCCTCCTCAAGTGAGGTTCTCAAAACTTCCAACACTTTAATGGTTTTTTGGAGTTGTCCCCAACTTTCTTGACTCCTAGATTAACTGGTCTACCTCCCCCTTAAGCATTCTAGCGGTTGGAATGATAGTCTTTATTTTGGAGCCCTTTTGCCATATTCTGGAACGGGGCTGGTTGGAAGCCTTTCTTCCACTAATTCATTATGTCTTGTCTATTGTCCTTCCATGCCTTTGGAATTTCAAACCTATGCTTGTAATGATCATAACACATTCGGGCCTTTATAAATAGTTCACTTAAAGTCTTGGGATTGTCAAATTCAATTTTGTCTTTGTATGACTATGGTAGACATATTAAGAATCGTTGTATCTTTACTTTGTCTTCCTTGATGTATGGCACAAATCTCGATAATTCGAGAAATTTATTTATCAGATCATCCATGGTCATTTATCTGAGTCTTAGCTCGTAAAAATCCTTAGTCTTTCTTTCATAATAGCTTTATGATAAATATTGATTCTTGAAATATGACCATTCCATGCATTTCTCTTTTAATCCCTTGGCCAATTTCAGGTCTTGCCACCAGATACTTTCTTTTCCCTTCAGGTTATAAATGGCCATTCTAACTTTCATGTTACTAGAGTAACTGTAAATATGGAAGTATTTATTTATATCTAGTAGCCATTCTTCCACCTCTTCACCCATCCTTGATTCTCCGACAAAAGTGGATGGTTTTATCTTCTTGAATTCACCTTCTAGGGGATCTACTTGTTTTCTTTTCCTTCCTATGGTTGTTTTGTTTCCTGCCACTTGTGTGTCTTGGGAAGAATTGTTATCCTTTTATGTTTCATGACCATACTTTTTAGAGGATCTTTTGTTGACTTATTCCTCCTTGTCATTGTATTTTGGGCTCTTCTTTGTTACTATGCTGCGCAAGAGAATTTCATTTATTTCTTATTGGTCTTCCTGTGCCTTTTTCAGCTTTTCATTAACTTCTTTGAACACTTGTAATTCCATGATAAGGTTCATCATTGTTTCCAGAACCTGGGTGGCTGAACTTCATCCAATGTTATGTCCAGGTTCTTTATGAAGTCCTTGATCGATATTTTCTTCAAGTCTGATCTCTTCTTCATTCTATGTTGCCATTATCACAACGGACCAAATATTTTCTATTTGTAACAATAAACATGTTTGTTATCTTTTTCCTTTTATCATAAATAAAATAAACTAATCTAATTTGGCCTTTCCCTGAGGTCCAAGTGATGTAACCTTCAACTATGATACCATATGTAATGTACCCCAAATTTCCCAAAATAAAAACAATTTTTCTAGGGAACATTAAGAATCCTTGACTCTTCAACATCTCGTCAAAGCACATTTTTATTTCCTTTATTGTAAGAAGAGTAGATTTATCGTCACTACTGTATTTGAAAACTTATGTTTATTTTATACTTAGTACAATTGCGACCAGGTATATCATATCCCTTAGAATATCTACCTTTTCTATGTTGAATTATGCTATACAAAAAGTCACAGTACACAACAAACTAAAGACTATTGACTTTCCTATAGTCTACCCATAACCATTAGTACTTATCCATATTGGCATACATTCATATAGTTTACTAAGTAAATATCATATAGATTCCATAGTGCTGACACTATCCATGTCAATAAGTATATATAAATAGTTTTTCACATAACCTATCATAATCTTAGCTCTATCTATATCAACATACTTGTGCATATATTGTTTACCATAATATACAACACTATATAATATATGGATACTATATGCCACACTATCCATAGCATAAATATATTGTTTAACATATATAACAATAAACCTATCCACTCTATTGCATAATGTTTAATATGCATGATATTATCACGACAGGACTTTAGCCCAACGATATAGTTATCGTTTAACACACAGGACTACTACAAGATTAACATATCGCTAGCATCATCCCCAACAATACCTGTCGTTAATCATAAGGTTTAACAAGTTGGGAACCATACGAAGAAGGGATGATTTAAAGGATGGAAATTCATATTAAAATGTAGAAACATGGGCTAATCTTACTAGTCCTTAATATGCAAAATACAAAATGTTTGGCGATAGTTTTGTAAAAATATTCAAATTTATAAGGATTTTATATACTTTATATAAAATATTGGCGAGTTTTAAGGTAAAATAATTTTATTTTATCGAATTTGGGTGAATCGTTCTTAGAAAAAATGTAAATTGGCAAATCGTTTTTTGGGAAAACCATGGAAAATTAGCCCATTTGCGAAATTTAGCCCATAAAGTCATCTATGATACAGAGTGTTCCCTTATCTTGGAGTGGTGAGCATATACCATTACACACATATAGGTTGTAACCCTAACTAGCTGGAAACATGACCTAGCAATAAATTGGTTTGAAAATTGTTTAATGGAGGATGTCATTCCAACATTTAACCCTTGGTTAAACCATTAATGGAGACCTGAACTATACCTCACGGAATTGACACTTCATCCACCGTGTCCAATGTAAACCCGCCATCTCCATGGTTTCACATGGCAAGGGTATTGGCGCGTACCCACTGCATTACTCCTCTAACGAGACCCGAGGTAATGCTCATTGTAACGATTGTCTCTGCATGAAAATGCTACACTTTTCTCATTGTAACGATTGTCTCTGCACAAAATTTTCTTTTCTCTGCAAGCTAACCTTTCCCCTGCTCTGCATGGCCAACGACAATGGAAGTTCAGCTCTGGTAAACCACAATGGGAGAAGGAAACACATTTCTAGTTCCTCTTCTGCGTAAGGTAAGAAAGACTTCACTACTCTAGTACTCTATAACTCATGAATAACACTTTGTTTGGCAATGTATTAGCATTTTGCCTCCGTAAATGTTTCCTCCCGGGGCTCTTCTGGGTTTTAAAGTTCTCGGGACTCGAGTTAGAGTATTTCCCGGGTTGGTTGATGCTCTTCTAATATTCATGGCTTACATTTCTCTTATCGTCACAAATGTTTTAACAGTTATCTGTCAGTATTCTTTCGCAATTTCCTATATCCACCGTTATAGAAATGTTAACCCTACCATTTACCCATAACTATTTCGTTTGTTCTCTGTGGGAAAATCCTGTAAATATATACCCTATGAGAGATATATTAACACTGTGAAATTTGTAAGTAAGTTCTGGAATTTATGTTAGCATTCTTTGGACAATTGTAATGGGTACTCTGCGAAAGCATAAATGTATAGTTTTCTTTTTATTCCTTGTAGAGTTATGCTCTGTGTGTTTTTGTTCCCACCATCCAGAACTCGTATTTTTAACTCTACACGAATAAATGCATATAGGATAAGCCCTCTATGGGATTCGTTGATGCGGTTGGTGTAATTTCGTTTCCACTCTTTATAAACTCATATATACATTCACATAAAAGTGTGGCAAAAATAACCCTTATGTTCGTAACGTTGCACTTTTTGCTTCCTACAACGAATATGTATCAGTAAATTTTAACCAACTGTTCGTAGATTTCACTTTGTATTTATATAGAATAATTATATGTGTATATATAAATCCCCGACCCTCTGTTCATGATTTACATTTTGGTGTTTTTGTTAACCCTCTGTCTCATAATTTACTTTCTGTATATTTATGAATAATATATATATATATATATATATATATATATATATATATATATATATATACCTTGTAACATCAACCCTCTATTCATAAAATTTCCCTTTGTGTTTTATATAAAAATTCGTAATTTAATTCCGCATTATACATAGCAAATAATTAGATATTACTCGTACTATGTCTATGCCCTTTGAAATTAAAATTGATTTGCCTCAGTGGAAAATCGTTATTACGCTGCATGTATAAATACCAATCCTTCGGTAACTCATAAATCAATTATCTGTGTATGTGAATTGTTATTTACCCATACGGGGAATTCATAAATGCACACTATGATATTATCCGTCTTAATTATTTTTACATTCGTGTAATTTATACAACATTGTGTAAATCATAACTTACGCTATGTATATACAAAGGCATTATTTTTACCCTTAGTGGGGATTCGCATTTGTGCTATGTGTATTTACTTTATCATTGTATAATTCATAACTTGTGTAATTACTTTATCACTGTATAATTCACAACTTCTGTATACAAAAGCATTAATCTCAATTACATTAATTAATGATAGGTCCCTATTTCGTTTTGCGAGGGTACCCATCAGCTGATTTTGGGTCCACTCCTCCCCCTTTGGATCGTGGACAGATTGTCACACAAGCTCCAATGGAGAACTCATTCTATGGAGAACTCAGGCTAAGTACTATCTTGTCTTGTTTTGTTATTTTCTTTCCATTGACTACTTATCATAGTTTACTAAACCTATCGTTTTCTCTCCTTTGCGGGTTAAAATAGCAAGAAAAGCGGATCAAGGAAAGACTTCCCACTCAAAAAGGTATTCGAGTTATGATCTTGGTGTTTAATAAATTCTTCTTAGATTATATCTACAAGTGGTAATGGAGTCCTTGACCTATGGTACTCCATTGTAATAATTTGAACCATGATCACATGGACACAGATTGTTTTGTAATTATTTTCAATTGAATATACAGATTGCATGAAACCATTTTGAACAAGGTTCAGTTAATGTAACAACTAATTTTCTATACATTTGTAGACTACTGAATTCTCTATTTTATGTGGTTATTGATAATATAAATAATATGTAAGCATATAAGAGGACTCTTATTCATTTCATCTATTCCTTATGGTACTTGTACATATCTGAAATAGCCATTCAATGTATATTTAATTCAATGGTTAATAAGAACATAGTAGCAGCTCTATCTTTTCTTTATGCATGAACACATATACATAAGTATACACAGTCATTCATAACCATGTTTAATGATCACTAGGAATATACCATAGTTCTATCCTTTCTTGTTGTATGAATACATAGTTGTGTACATACAGTCATTTATATATATGCATAATCCTACTTAATGATTATTAGGATCATACAAGAGTTCTTTCATTTATTTATATATGATTACATATATGTGTATATATGGTTATCTATATATGTATAACCCTATTTCCTGAGTAAATAGAACATACAATAGTTCTACTATTTATGCCAAGTGAGAACATATATATGTATATAAAATCATCACATAAACCATCTCATTCCTGACAAATAATAATCAACAGAATATTAACAAGAATGCAAGTAAAGGTACATATCTGAAAATATGATGTTGGGACACAAATGGAACAACCACGTTCCACCCAATCGTAGAACATAACAACCAAGTTTACTTTTCCTATTCACCCTCTAGCCTAACCATGAGTCCATAAGGGCAAACTAAAATGATCCTCCTTTGCTACAATCACCTTCCACAGATCAGAAATTCATTTGCCTCACACTAACAGTGTTCTCAACAACAAGTAGTTTCCTTTCTCCAACATACTAAGCAACGTCCTTCCTCCTCCATATGTTGTATTTATATGCATCTTGTTCCTAGATCTTTCCTTCTTTCATTGGAAAATTCACAGCTTTACAAATCCCTAATTTTTAGGGGTTGCTAGTGGTTAAATCCCTCATTTTCCACTTGTAAAAATCAACCTTGAGGCAACTCAAATTTGTTCCCCACTCATGCAGTCATGGTCAACTATTTTTAACCTGATTGTTCCATTTGTCTTCCATCATTTAATTTATAAAAAGGTTTGTTTTTCACATATGTCATAATCAAAGAAGTTAGTTGGGCAAGTCAAATCTTTACACAACAGTCATAAATAATTAATCACAGTAATCAAATTCCAAATTCAGATTTCCCATAAATGGCAAATAATTTCCAAATCTGAATTTGCCAAAAACAGAAATTTATTCCTAAGCACACTTAGACATTAATATTCTAATATTTTTGGGGATATTACATCCTGGAAATACTGGTGGAAGAGGTCAAAACCAAAGTACCATCCAATCAAGTTGTCAAAGAATTGACAAATCAAAGATTCAATGTCGTTACTGTAAACAATATGGACATTATGCATATGAGTGAAGAAAGAGACAGTACAATGAGAACAAGCAAAGTCAATATCACTCACACAACGCAAATAACCAAAATCTCCCTATGTTTATGGCATGCATTGTAGAAATGTCTATAGTATCACTAGCGGAATGAAATATTTCTCAAGAAATTCCATGTGACATATAGTACTTAGATTCAAGCTGCAGTGACCACATGACAAGAAACATAGAACTGTTTTCTAGTTTGGATGAGTCAGTCCAAATGAAGGTTACACTTGGAACACATATCCAAGTCACTATCTTACGAAAATGAAGTATAAACATTTTAACCAGACAAGGAGAACAAAATTTTATCTCTGATGTATATTATATTTCTGGTCTGAAGAATAATCTCATGAGTACAGGGACACTGTTACAAAAAGGATACAGAATCCACATGGAAAATAATCACTGTGTGATCATGGATAAATTCCCAAGCAATCTACTTATTGCAAAAAACAGAGGACAAGTAACATGATGTTCCCATTGACATTGAATCCAACCAAGAAGAAGAATACAATGAAAATTGTTGGTAAAGTAAAAAGTGCACAATTAGACACTGCATTTACAGCAGAAAATGTGTGCAGTTCTAATGGATAAAATAGTGTGTGCAATATCAAGGAAGGAAAAAATGGCGCAGAGATGAAGGCGACATTCCAATCTGAAACACAGGATGATTCCTCTCTATGGAATTTCATATTTGGAAATTTGAACTTTGGAGATATGAAGACTCTACACACAAAGGATATGGTAAAAGTCTTACCATTAATTGAAAAACTAGAAAGGATATGTGAAGGATGCATATTTGGCAAGAAACATAGAGAATCATTTCCAGTTGGCAAGACTTACAGAGAAAAATCTCTACTGGAAATAGTACACTCAGACATTTTTGGACCAATGAAAACTCCATTTATAGGAGGCAATACTTATTTTCTAACATTTATTGATGATTTATGAATAAAGACATGGACTTATTTCCTAAAGCATGAATATGACACATTGAGTTGTTTTCAGCAGTTTAAATCACTTGCGGAGAAGCAAAGTGGTTATTTCATCAAGTGTCTAAGAACGGACAGAGGAGGAGAATACATTTCAAGATAATTTCATAATTTTTGTAAAGTTTATGGCATCTACAGGAAATTTACCGCACGATACACACCACAATGGAATGGTGTCGCTAAGAGAAAGAAAAAAACCATCATGGAAATGGCACGCAATATGTTGACAACCAAACATTTGTCAAATGAGTATTGGGTTGAGGTAGTATAAACTTCAATATACATCTTGAACAGATTTTCGACAAAGAGTGTGAAGAATAGAGTTCCTTAGGAAGCCTAGACAGGTTCAAAGGATAATGTGGCGCACTTAAATTTTTTTGCTTGCATCACATACGCACATGTACCAGATGAACTAAGAAGGAAGCTAGATAACAAAGGAAATAAATGTGTATTTGTTGTCTATTCTGAAGAAACAAAAGGATACAAGTTGTATGACTCCATCATAAGAAAATTCATAATCAACTGTGATGTTCAGTTCATGGAGAATGAAGCATGGTATGGAAGCATAGTAAAGACATTACAAATTATTGATGTGATGGAGCATGATGACACAAAATATGAAATGGTTCAAACACCATGCACATATAAATGCGTAGTCCCGTCTACATTTGGCACTGCAACGCAAATTACCGCGCAAAATACTCCAGTAAGAAGAGTAGGTGTGCAATCTACACCTAGAGTGCAACAAACACCAACAATAAGTCCAATAAGTTCTACATCTCCAGATCCAACTTTATCAATTATGTTACCAAGAAAGACAAGAAGTCTTCACAACATCTATAATGAAGACGCAAGAAATTCATTTTTAGTTTTTGATATGTTTTCAAAAATAGATGATCCATTAACCTTTGAAGGAGCTGCCAAAGATGATGTATGGGCACAAGCCATGGATGAAGAAATCATATGCATAAAGAATAATCAAACATGGAATTTGGTTGATGTACCTGCAGACAAGGATGTTATAAGTTTCAAGTGGATTTATAAAACCAAGCAAGATGCAAAAGGAAATGTACAGAAGTACAAGGAAAGGATAGTTTCAAGAGGCTTTACACAACAAATTGGAATTGATTTCAAAGAAACATTTGCACCAGTTGCACACATGGACACAATCACAACCATGTTAGTTATTTTCACGTAGTACAAATGACCAATTTATCATATGGATGTAAAGTCAACATTCTTGAATGGAAACTTAGAAGAAGAAGTATATGTGGAACAACCACAACATTATGAGGTTCCATGACAAGAAAACAAAGTACACAGATTGAAGAAATCACTGTATGGATTAAATCAAGCTCTGAGAGCTTGGTACAATCGCATAGATTCCTATCTCACACAGAATGGATTTCAAAGAAGTGAAAATGAGCCAAGACTGTACATTAAATCAAATCAACAAGGTAATGTGTTAATTGTTTGTTTATATGTGGATGATTTGATATTTACAAGTGATTTTGGCATAGAAGAATTCAAGACAGTCATGAAGGATGAATTTGAAATCACTTATTTGGGGCTTATGAGATATTTTCTAGGAATAGAAGTGCACCGATTCAAAACTGGCATATTTATCTCACAGTCCAAGTATGTGCATGAAATGTTGAAAAGATTCAATATGGTGAATTCAAAAGAAGCACCAACACCTCTCATAACATGATTGAAGATAAGAATGGAATATAAAGGGTCCAAGGTGGATCCCACACTATTTAAAGACTGGTAGGAAGTCTTATCTATCTAACAATGACAATACCAGACATTATGTATGTAGTGAGTCTAATTTCAAGGTTCATGGAAACACCAAAATAATCACATTGGAAGGCAGGAACGAGGATATTGAGATATGTGAATGGAAAAAAATATTTTGGCATTAAGTAATCCACTTCAAAAGATTTCAGACTCATCAGATACACTAACAGTGATTGTGGAGGCAACATTGATGAGAGGAAAAGTACCTCTTGGTACACATTTTATTTTGGAATAGGTATGGTATCATGGGCATCAAGTAAGAAACCCATAATGACACTTTCTTCAGCAGAAGAAGAGTACGTCGCAGTTACAAGCGCAACTTGTCAATCAATATGGATTAGAAGGATGTTAAAATATTTGTTGCAGGAACAACAGGAACCAACAAAATTATTCTGTGACAAAAATTCAACCATCATGTTATCAAAGAACCATGCCTTTCACAAGAAAACCAAGCACGTTGATACAAGATATCATTTTATCAAATAATTGGTGAAGAGTAAAGAGATTTGTTTAGATTTTTGCATGTCAAAAGAACAAATTGCAGACATTTTCACAAAGGATTTAGAAAGAGATGCATTTCAACATTTGTGCAGTAATCTGGGAGTCCACACAGTAACATATGAGTGACAGTAAAATGAAAACTCAATTTTTGATGTAATTTTCTTTTGTAATCCCACCTACTTATAATTAAGGGGGGGGGTGTTGGAAATTGTATTTACAAGTCAGTGAGATATTTATGTCACCACCGATTTGTTTGTCAATCAATCTGTTAGTAGAAAAATTGTCAGACAAAAAGTCTGACAGTATGCAAGTGCAAAGTCACATGTTTACTCAAAATTCAGTCAGTCAGCAGTGAAATTATAAATAGAGTCGATCTCTATCTTCTCGAGTTTGTAACATCCCACTCTGGCACACTGAGAAAACTTATTCTTTGAGGACACTTGCTCGCAAGTGATCTGGACTGTTATGATGTTAAAACATTTATCCTTGATTATGATGCGTTATGATAGACGACATGATGTTTTACTGCTTTGACGTAGACAGGTGCTATTGACTCATTTTTATTGAGTGTGCAAGGTTTTGGACCTTGAGGATGCAGAGGCATCAGTGGAACCCCTTGGACTCCGGATTGAGTCAGGGAGTGTACTATTTGGGTTGATTTATTTACTGTGATATTTCATTGATTTGATGATATGATGTTGACATGTTCTGACACGATTGTCGATGATGCAGGCTGACGATAGCTTGCCGACCAGACTCACATATGGATTAAAGGGTCCACACACGATTTCCAGAGAGGTTGAGGGAGAGGTGTGGACAGCAGCCCTACCACAGCCTACTAGCACTCTTGTCATGGCTCGAACTGTAGGTTAACGATGTCGTGAGGGAAGACTGCAACAGTCGCTCATGATGATTCTAAGGGGCACGCAATAAGGCGGGGGCCTTATTCCTTAGAGCCCTTAGTCTCCCACAAGTTCACCTGGCGGAGTGTTGACTCCAGGGGTTATAGATGTCTATCAATCAGTCAAGTTGGCGAGTGGCACCCTTGGAGCACGTGGTGCATCCTGAAGGGCACATCGCGCAAGAGAAACACGAGAAGCGAGTGGAACCCTTGGAGCACGTGGTGCATCCTGAAGGGCACGTCGCACAAAAGAAACGAATGAGGCAAGTGGGACCCTTGGAGCACGTAGTGCGTCCTGAAGGGCACGTCGCGTTGATGATGATGAAGAAACAAACCTAAATGGCCCTAAGACATTAACGCCTTAAGAAATCCTTAAAAAACTTACCTAACCAAGTGTCGCCCAGTTCAGAATATGAGTCCTAAGTCAAAAAACTTTTCTAGGGTAAAAATTTAGTCTAACCTTAAGAAAAAGACCCTAGAATAAAAATAAAAATTTAAACAAAAACCCACTTAAGTAATAGTTTAGTCTTCATAAAACTCTTGGGGTAAATAAAGAGAGTAAGAATTTAATTAAAACTAATGGATTTAAAAATTTGCGAAGAAGAAATTATTTCTTAACATGTGAAAGTACAAAAGATATTAAATAAGTAATAAAAGGGAAAGATTTAATAGCGCAATTGCCATTTTGGGTTTAATAAAAAGGGGAAAGAAGGGAATAATAAGAATTAGGAAACTAAGTAATGGAGGAAACTTAATAAAGGAAAGATGGGAACTTATGGTAAAAAGCAAGGTCAACATAGTAAGGAATCTGCAATTAAGAACCTGCTAATCCGAGCTAAATTAGTAACATTTTTTTTTAGGAAAGTGTTTAAAACATGTAAGGGGATCTAGGAACACCTAGGAGTAAATATAGGAGTGACTCTAGGTGGGTGAGGGATTTGAGACAATTAATAAATTTAAAGAAAATATTTATTGGAGAAAAGAGGGGGATGGACGACACTTGTGCAATGGAGAATATTTAGAATATTTTATTGAAACTTAATTTAAAATGTGAATTAGGAAAGTTGGTGGGTCCCAAAACTCTATAAAAGAAAAGGGAAGATGAGGAAGAAAGGGATCGGTTTTTAGCGTAACGTTACGCTGCCGAAATTGTGACTTGACTGATTACTTGTGGGGAGTTGGGATTTTCTTAGCTCGGATTGCAGTGGTAGTTCAGCCTTGCGAGGTGAGTTGGGAAGCTAGACATACCATCGGCATAGCATGTGGCCCCTTTCCGGCTTGGGGGGATAAGGGGGAAGAAGAGTACCCCTAGCGATTGGCTGGGAGGTATCGGTGAGGTCTCGACAGTCAGGGAGCGAGAGAGACATGGAGCTCAAGTGTGGGATAGCGCCTTCAGGTTATTCGCAGTCGATCACAGGTACGCAAGTGCGATGTTGTTTAAAAATAAAAGGAATATTACTTAATGTGTGTATGAAACCTTATGATGATGTTGGATGTGTTAGATTTCGGATCATCCCTTTTCCTTGTTGTCTATTTTCTGCGCCTTGACAGAGGTAACCCTTGTGACCCCTTCGATGAGATGTCCCTAGAGCCCTAGCCTTCGCTTCTGCCATCAACATTTTTATGGGTATTCTTAGATTTTTATAGTGTTTAACTTCATCTGCGTAGGGTTTTAGATAGTTTGGCGGGTTCATCTTACTTCTGATATTGATTTGTGTAACTGATGGATCCATTCCTTCCGCGGTGATAATTTGGCAAATTGAAAGTAGGAAAATTTTATTAAATGGAACGTTTATCAAGGATTTGCAATTAAAGGGAAACGTTTATCAA
>ML779798.1:615620-643434 GCA_009831015.1 Picea engelmannii
CATCTATTTATTTAATGGTAGACCCTGGTAACACCTGTAGATTTGCAGCCGGTTCAGTGGTGTTATACCAGCGACTGTCCTGGCGTTCTGTGTGGTGTAGGAGATTCCTTGGTCGCCTATTGTTTAGTTGTTGACAGATTTACCTGGGCAGCACATTTAAAATCTTTATTTCCTATGTTCCTCCTTCCTCTACACCTTTATTCCGTGCTCAACCACCTTTAAGATCCCTCTGCGGTTTTCCCTTTTTTTTATAGTGACTGTCGGCTTGGACAGAGCCCCTTCGATAGCACCTTTTCATAGATCTCGCGAACAGCGTGTCATGGAGTTGTAACGCCAGCCTTCACGGGTCAGCTCTGCCTATAAGCGTTACCTGCCACCTCACCCTCGATTAGCTCCACATTTCACTTACACCGTAAATGAGTCATTTCCCCAATAACATTGAGAGTGTTTATAATTACTTAGGTGGGCTCCTCCTTAATTTTTCCTTTGAAATTGCAGGTTGCTTTATTTTTATGTATAGGTCCTCCTTAAATCTCTAACTAGAGTTGAAGGTCAACATCAAGTTCTTAGTTGCAGTGGTTAGAAAGGATCCAGACTTCTTCAAATCCCTTTGTAGTTATGTATTCTTCACGCCTTTGTCTTATTTAATTCCAATTGACTTGATCTTCTTAAGTCCTTTATGGGACACTAAGGTGGCCTTTGCTGATTTGTACAGCCTCCTTCCTCAAACGCCTTATCACTTTTAAATTAAAATCTTGTTTTACTTCCCGATAATTGTCAGGTTAGTCGGCATTAAAATCCGCGGTAATTATTGCCTCGATTTTGTCCCTACCTTAATAAGTATTGTTTGCTTATTCGGTAAATTGATGTTAGCTTCCTGCTTAAGGGTTCTACTTGTTCAAGAAAAATGACCCTTGGGTGAGTTTAGAGTTAGAGGATGGCTTAAACCTACTTATTCTCGCGCCCTTGATTATTTAAGAATTGATTGACATGTTGCCTGATGAATGAAACTTGCGCACAATGGAAGAACTATGTAATGTAATGCTTCATGTTAAATGTTACAACAATGATTTCTTTTTTTTATTAATTCATTGGCAAGGTTATGGTAATATAAATGAATGTTGATTTATTTAGTGGTAAAGTTATTGTAACTTAATTGCATTGGTAGCATACAAGGAGTAATGTGATTGGTGATTGATATTTAATTGCAAGGTTATTTGATTAAAAATATACAATGGTGTTGTCATTATGGTAAGGATATGGTAGTTTTAATATGATGGATTATTGCTAGGTTAATTGATTAAAAATATACATTGGTGTTTTCATTTATGGAAAAGATATTGTAGTTGTATTTTTATTGGATACCACATATGGAGAAAGGTGATTGTTATTTCTGCAAGGTCATTGTGATATAAAGGTAATGTGTTTATTAATTCATGGCGGTGTTATTGTGATTATTACCATTACTAATAAACATAAGGTGTAATGTACTGGGTTAAAAAGCAATAGATTATTCTAAGTTAGTAAATGAGGGTTGTTGATCATTATTGATAATGTTGTACTTGATTGAGAAACCTTCCATGTGTTTGGTCTGCTGGTGTCGGGCGGGATGTAGACACCTCCATGTTCCTCAGAACAGTCACCAGCCCTGAGACCTTAAATGGTTAAAATCGATGGGAACCTGGGCTTGATCGTTGCTTATGTGTCTTGGAGGTCTTAACCATTGCAGGGTAGGATGGATGGGTAGTCAGTCTGACTTATTTCTGAGTGATCGTCGTTAATGCATGCAATTTCCTATTGTATGTTGTATGTCGTCTTGTTGTGTTTGTCTTGCTTGCATCTTGTTTGTCGTCGAGTTATTAGTTTCTGCCTGAGCAGTCGGCCATGAGCCTATCTGACATTCTCTCTCTCCGGAGCAGAGAACTAAGATTAAACGCCCTGCTTTCTTGTGCAGAAATAGTAAAATCTACTACTATGGATTCTTTCTTCTGTGTTCGTACTGTACTTAACCCAGTATGTTGTTTAATGCTTGCAGTTACTTGTTGTGCGCCTTATGTCTTCTTGTTGTGATCATCGTGGTTGCGTCTTGTTAGTCGTCGGGTGGCGACGTAGATTCAAGTGTGTCTATTTCCTTTTTACACACACGCACACACCTTAAACAAAAAGAAGAAGAAAAAAAATTACACCTATGAAAGAGTTGTGGTCGTAACGAGGAGGTTCGTTACATATGGTATCAGAGCCAGGTTTGACCCACGGCTTGGGATTCGCTACGGCTTTTGTTGACAGGATTAGATTTGATTATACTATTTTTGATCAAGTTGATTGTGTGCATGCAGGTAATCATGGTTAGAGGACGCCGCGGAGGCAGACGACGGGGTGCTAGGGGAGGAGGCGTGATGCCTCCAGTAGCATCCAGGCCTGAGGGGTCTAACCCCCAGGGAGGTGAGCAGGTTCTTGGACAGGAGAAGATAGCAGTTGGCGATGTGGTCGGGATGATGAGATATTTTCAGCGCATGTCTGAGGCACTGATCAACCTCTTGGACATAGATGAGGCCAGGGCGCCGACACCTGCTGAGGTTCCGCCGCGCGCACTAGCCGTTACTGGTAGCATTCACCGTGAACTCGAGAAGGTCAAATTTCCCGAGTTCTTTGGTGCCCCGGATGGCGCAGCCGACGAGGCATGGTTGGAGAATATGGAGATGTGCTTCACACTTCGTGATTATACCTCCAACATGAAGGTCTGCATGGCAGTCTTCCAACTGAAGGGGAGCTCTCTTCTATGGTGGAAGACGCTCCTGTCGTAGCTGAACATGGTCGTCGAAGACGTGTCATGGGAACTATTCGAGGAACGGTTCCGAGAGAGGTACCTTTCAGAGGAATTCATTGAGCACCAGCTCAATGAGTTCAACACTTTACGACAGGGAGGTCGTACGGTGCCCGAGTACGAGGCACGTTTTATGGAGTTGCTCCGGTATGCTCTGCACCTTAACACAAAGAAACTCAAGGTCAACCGGTTCGTGTTTGGCCTTAACGGCAGCCTGCGTGCAAAGGTTAGGATCTTTATGCCTCAAACCTTGCACGACGTTGTCCAAAAGGCCCTCATAGCAGAGGAGGATCTTATCAGTGGGGGTTAGACCAGGACTCCAGTGAGACCAGCAGGGTAGGGTTCATCTGGAACGCCGCAGCACCAGACACCAGCGAGACATACGTCGGGATATCGTGGCTTCCAGAGAGGATCCACTTTCACTACACCCTGACGACTGCCGCCTCAACAACGGACACCTTATCGAGGACCACAGCACCAACAACAACGTCGCCCGCAGCAGCAGCATTTTAGGCCTGTTCAGCATAATAGATCGAGGTTCCAGGCCAGTGGGTTGTCGTCTTCTACTTTGGGTACCAGGACTACTGGGATGAAGAAGGGGTGTTGGACATGTGGGGAGCCACACTACCATCGCGATTGTCCTGTGGAGAGGACCAGAGCGTCCGAATCATCCGGACCCACTACCGTGGGACATATGGGCAAGGCCCATCGGATTCATGCGGCGGTGAATAACCGCCAGGCAGAGCACCAGTCGACTGTGCTCGAGACGACAGGTATCAGACGAGGGAGCGCTCACGGATGAGCTGGTCTGCATATTAGATCATCGTGTTCGACAATTACGACGTCGAACGGTAGATCAGGTCAAGGTCTAGCGAGACAGTTATAGTCCGCACTCGACGACCTAGGAGGATGCATATGATATGCGCCAGCAGTTTCCATTTTTGTTTGATAGATAGACTTATGATACTATGGTACTTTTATTTCGGCATTTATACTGAGAAACTTTGGGATGAAGTTTAGACCAAGAGGGGATGTATGTAACATCTCGCTCTAGCGCACTGAGAAAACTTATTCTTTGAGGACACTTGTTCGCAAGTGATCTGGACTGTTATGATGTTAAAACATTTATCCTTGATTATGATGCGTTATGATAGACAACATGATGTTTTACTGCTTTGACGTAGACAGGTGCTATTGACTCAGTTTTATTGAGTGTGCAGGGTTTTGGACCTTGAGGATGCAGAGGCATCAGTGGAATCCCTTGGACTCCGGATTTAGTCAGGGAGTGTGTTATTTGGGTTGATTTATTTACTGTGATATTTCATTGATTTGATGATATGATTTTGACATGTTCTGGCACGATTGTCGATGATGCAGGCTGACGATAGCTTGCTGACCAGACTCGCATATGGAGTAAAGGGGCCACACATGATTTCCAGAGAGGTTGAGGGACAGGTGTGGACAACAGCCCTGCCACAGCCTACTAGCACTCTCGTCGTGGCTCTAACTGTAGGTTAACGATTACCTAGTTCGAGAGGATCCACGATGTCGTGAGGGAAGACTGTGACAGTCGCTCACGATGATTCTAAGGGGCGCGCAATAAGGCGGAGGCCTTATTCCTTAGAGCCCTTAGTCTCCCACAAGTTCACCTGGCGGAGTGTTGACTCCAGGGGTTATATATGTCTACCAATCAGTCAAGTTGGCGAGTGGCACCCTTGGAGCACGTGGTGCACCCTGAAGGGTATTTCATGCAAGAGAAACACGAGAAGCAAGTGGCACCCTTGGAGCACGTGGTGCATCCTGAAGGGCACGTCGCGCAAAAGAAACGAATGAGGCGAGTGGCACCCTTGGAGCACATAGTGTGTCCTGAAGGGCACGTCGCATTGATGATGATGAAGAAACAAACCTAGATGGCCCTAAGACATTAACTCCTTAAGAAATCCTTAAACAACTTCCCTAACCAAGTGTCGCCCAGTTCAGAATATGATTCCTAAGTCAAAAAACTTTTCTAGGGTAAAAATTTAGTCTAACCTTAAGAAAAAGACCCTAGAATAAAATTAAAAATTTAAACAAAAACCCACTTAAGTAATAGTTTAGTCTTCATAAAATTCTTGGGGTAAATAAAGAGAGTAAGAATTTAATTAAAACTAATGGATTTAAAAATTTGCAAAGAAGAAATTATTTCTTAACATGTGAAAGTACAAAAGATATTAAATAAGTAATAAAAGGGAAAGATTTAATAGCGCAACTGCCATTTTGGGTTTAATAAAAAGGGGAAAGAAGGGAATAATAATAATTAGGAAACTAAGTAATGGAGGAAACTTAATAAAGGAAAGATGGGAACTTATGGTAAAAAGCAAGGTCAACATAGTAAGGAATCTGCAATTAAGAACCTGCTAATCCGAGCTAAATTAGTAACATTTTTTTTTAGGAAGGTATTTAAAACATGTAAGGGTATCTAGGAACATCTAGGAGTAAATTTAGGAGTGACTCTAGGTGGGTGACGGATATGAGACAATTAATAAATTTAAAGGAAATATTTATTGGAGAAAAGAGGGGGATGGACGACACTTGTGCGATGGAGAATATTTAGAATATTTTATTGAAACTTAATTTAAAATGTGAATTAGGAAAGTTGGTGGGTCTCAAAACTCTATAAAAGAAAAGGGAAGATGAGGAAGAAAGGGATCGGCTGTTAGCGTAACGTTACGCTACCGGAATTGTGACTTGACTGATTACTTGTGGGGAGTTGGGATTTTCTCAGCTCGGATTGGAGTGGTAGCTCAGCCTTGCGAGGCGAGTTGGGAAGCTAGACATACCATCGGGATAGTGTGTGGCCCCTTTGTGGCTCGGGGGGCTAAGGGGGAAGCAGAGTACCCCTAGCGATTGGCTGGGAGGTATCGGTGAGGTCTCGACGGTCGGGGAACGGGAGCGGCACGGAGCTCAAGTGAGGGATAGCGCCTTCAGGTTATTCACCGTCGGTCATAGGTACATAAGTGCGATGTTGTTTAAAAATAAAAGGAACATTACTTAATGTGTGTATGAAAACTTATGATGATGTTGGATGTGTTAGATTTCGGATCATCCCATTTCCTTTTTGTCTATTTTTTGTGCCTCGACAGAGGTAACCCTTGTGATCCCTTCGATGAGATGTCCTTAGAGCCCTAACCTTCGCTTCTGCCATCAACGTTTTTATGGGTATTCTTAGATGTTTATAGAATTTAACTTCATCTGCGTAGGGTTTTAGATAGTTTGGCTGGTTCATCTTACTTCTGATATTGATTTGTGTAACTGATGGATCCATTCCTTCCGCGGTGATAATTTGGCAAATTGAAAGTAGGAAAATTTTATTAAATGGAACGTTTATCAAGGATTTGCAATTAAAGGGAAACGTTTATCAAGAAATTTTTAATTAAATGAAAATAACCTAAGTAGTCTGTAAATCCTGGGTGGGCCTGTGATCTATCCTTCACCTTGCATCGATACCAGAGAACAATCTGATCAGGTCTACATTATTCTTTTCTGGGCAGTGGTTTTCTTGTTTCTTTGCGTTGAAACTTGGGAAATTTTATCTCCGTCTGTGATTTACAAATTGCAGTATGTCATTTACCCTCTTATTGGAAGCGACCCTGACCTGGTTGGACTGAGAAATTACCCTTTTCGCTGCCCATTTATTTCATCTGTTAGCATCATCAATCAAATTTTGGGGTCTGCGTTTGTTTTCTTTTATATACCTGCAAACTTTTATTAGCTACACGTTTACCCTAACTGCATTTTATACACCTGCTCACGTCCCTTCCTAGAAGCACACAGGGAATTTATTAATACACTAAGCACAGAAAATCAGGATAGTAATCTGGTTAATGACATTAATATGGGACGGTGATTCAGATGTTGTAAACATTTTGTTTTTTCCAGAGAATGTTTGATATTCAGGATGTTTAATAGTGAGAGGCGATTTTATGATGGGAAGCATTGAGCATTAACTTTAGGAGATAACGTTTTTGTTGCAACAGTTCTGGATTTTATTTCTCCCTGTAGTATTGATAGTTAAGCCACGGTTCCCTTACGGATGCGTCTAATGGAAATCGCTTGGTTACAGCTTTGAACCGTATTGACTTTAGAAATAGATTGGAGGGTGTAACACCTGAAGGATGTTGTTAATACTATTCCTTAATGGCTGGCAGCGTAGGTTTACATCATGCGTTTCAACTGTTATTTCACCTCATAGAAACATTNCTTTTTTTTCATCTATTTATTTAATGGTAGTCCCTGGTAACACCTATAGATTTGCAGCCGGTTCAGTGGTGTTATACCAGTGACTGTCCTGGCGTTCTGTATGGCGTAGGAGATTCCTTGGTCGCCTATTGTTTAGTTGTTGACATATTTACCTGGGCAGCACATTTAAAAGCTTGATTTCCTATGTTCCTCCTTCCTCTACACCTTTATTCCGCGCTCAACCACCTTTAATATCCCTCTGCGGTTTTCCCTTTTTTTGACAGTGACTGTCGGCTTGGACAGAGCCCCTTCGATATCACCTTTTGATAGATCTCGTGAACAGTGTGTCCTGGAGTTGTAACACCAGCCTTCACGAGTCAGCTCTGCCTATAAGCGTTACCTACCACCTCACCCTCGATTAGCTCCACATTTCACTTACACCGTGGCTGAGTCATTCCCCTAATAACGTTGAGAGTGTTTATAATTACTTAGGTGGGATCCTCCTTAATTTTTCCTTTGAAACTGTTGGTTGATTTATTTTTATGTATAGGTCCTCCTTAAATATCTAACTAGAGATGAAGGTCAACATCAAGTTCTTAGTTGCAGTGGTTAGAAAGGATCCAAACTTCTTGAAATCCCTGTGTAGTTATGTATTCTTCACGCCTTTGTCTTATTTAATTCCAATTGACTTGATCTTCTTAATTCCTTTATGGGACACTAAGGTGGCCTTTGCTGATTTGTACAACCTCCTTCCTCAAACGCCTTATCGCTGACTTTTAAATTAAAATCTTGTTTTACTTCTCGATAATTGTCAGGTTAGTCGGCATTAAAATCCGCGGTAATTATTGCCTCGATTTTGTCCCTACCTTAATAAGTCTTGTTTGCTTATTCGGTAAACTGATGTTAGCTTCCTGCTTAAGGGTTCTACTTGTTCAAGAACAACGACCCTTGGGTGAGTTTAGAGTTAGAGGATGGCTTAAACCTACTTATTCTCGTGCCCTTGATTATTTAAGAATTGATTGACATGTTGCCTGATGAATGAGACTTGCGCACAATGGAAGAACTATGAAATGTAATGCTTCATGTTAAATGCTACAAAAATGATTTCTTTTTATTATTAATTCATTGGCAAGGTTATGGTAATATAAATGAAGATTTATTTAGTGGTAAAGTTATTGTAACTTCATTGCATTGGTAGCATACAAGGAGTAATGTGATTGGTGATTGATATTTTATTGCAAGGTTATTTGATTAAAAATATACAATGGTGTTGTCATTGTGGTAAGGATATGGTTGTTTTAATATGATGGATTATTGCTAGGTTAATTGATTAAAAATATACATTGGTGTTGTCATTTATGGAAAAGATATTGTAGTTGTGTTTTTATTGGATATCTCATATGGAGAAAGGTGATTGTTATTTCTGCAAGGTCGTTGTGATATAATGGTAATGTGTTTATTAATTCCTGGCGGTGTTATTGTGATTATTACCATTACTAATAAACATAAGGTGTAATGTACTGGATTAAAAAGCAATAGATTATTCTGAGTTAGTAAATGAGGGTTGTTGATCATTATTGATAATGTTGTACTTGATTGAGAAACCTTCCGTGTGTTTGGTCTGCTGGTGTCGGGCGGGATGTAGACACCTCCATGTTCCTCATAATAGTCGCTAGCCCTGAGACCTTAAATGGTTAAAATTGATGGGATCCTGGACTTGAGCGTTGTTTATGTGTCTTGGAGGTCCTAACCATTGCAGGGTAGGATGGATGGGTAGTCAGTCTGACCTATTTATGAGTGATCGTCGTTAATGCATGCAGTTGTCTGTTGTACGTCGTATGTCGTCTTGTTGTGTTCGTCTTGCCTGCGTCTTGTTCGTCGTCGGGTTACTAGTTTCTGCCTGAGCAGTCGGCCAGGAGCCTATCTGACATTCTCTCTCTCCGGAGCAGAGAACTAAGATTAAATGCCCTGCTTTCCTGTGCAGAAATAGTAAAATCTACTACTATGGATTCTTCCTTCTGTGTTCATACTCTACTTAACCCAGTATGTCATTTAATGCTTGCAGTTACTTGTTGTGTGCCTTATGTCTTCTTGTTGTGATCATCGTGGTTGCGTCTTGTTAGTCGTCGGGTGGAGACGTAGATTCAAGTGTGTCTGTTTCCTTTTTACACGCGTGCACACACCTTAAACAAAAAGAAAGAAAAAAAATTTGCACCTGTGAAAGAGTTGTGGTCATAATGAGGAGGTTTGTTACAGAGTTTAGGTAAGTGGTTGAAGAGTCAGTCAAATTAATGGTAGTGTTTAATGTTAGGTCGGTCTTAGCTTCTGCAGGAATTTTCAGTCGGAGTCTATATAAGATCGAGTCGTTTAATTAGTGGGATGACTAACCACGCAGAGCAGAAAAGAGAGGTAGAGAAGAAAATCCGAGAACCAACAATAGTTGAGGAGTGTAAGAAGTCTGAGTTTGTAAATTCACCAGAAGAATTCATTATATTTTGTATTCACGCACAACGTCGAAGTTTATTAATATCAAGCTTTTTGTGTATTGACAAGTTTCTGTCTTATTTCTGAGTTTATTTGCTAAGCACATAAATGTGTTATTCCGCATTTATAAATCATTTCATCAATTGTGTGTATTCACAACACGTGGTTTTGCGAACTTTGTCGCGTAATCTGTTTGGTGTGCAGTATTTTAAACTGTGTTGCACAGAGTATACTACATGCACCATCGAATCCCAAGAAATAATGTATACATCACCAAACTTCCAACACCCATATAAAAGAACAACCATCCACTAGAAAGCATGGGTAATTAGCTACTGCAACCGTCGGTTTAATAGGAACCTCCTTCATGTACATGGTTCATTCAACCTATTGATGAACTTATGTGAATGTAGAACTTCACGTCCTAGAATCTAAAATCAATAACATGGTCCACCCCTAGTGTTAAATAACTCTAACTTAGAGGCTACTATAATATACCAACAAGTTATCCAAATCTTCATCAATACACCACAAATTGGTAAGCATGTCTATCGAGACATTAAAATTAGACATCAATTTTAATGACATTTTTATATCCAAATGGAGACAAACAACACCAGACAATTAACTCTTCTTTTAAAGCAGTTAATCTGAATTCTCGTGAAAGCCTTATGGTGAAATTAGACATCAATTTTAGTGGAATTTTTATATCAAAATGGAGACAACCAAGACAAGACAATTAGACTCTTCTTTTAAGGGAGCGAATCTTGTGGAATACGTAGACAAATAAAATAATCATCGTATTCCATTCCAAGCAGTGATAAAAAGATATCTCATACGAAGTGTAGACAAAAATAAGATAATTATAGCAGTCCCATGGAGACAAGTAAGATAAGGCAATTACAGGCTCCAAGATAGGTTGATTAATGGTGGTACGTAAATAACAGGCAGAGATTGTGCATCTTAAACGTGGGCTATGAGCACTTCATGTGTTTAAAGCATTACGACTTTCAATAGAGTTAAAAATCAATTTTAATGAATTTAAGGCGTATACTTATTGATAATGGGCACATTTAATAGGTTTTTAGTGCTTAATCAGTTTTGTATGGACAAGATTAAATATTGATGGAATATTCTTAGTCGTCCCAATAAATCAATGGTTGAGATTTCAACCACTAACTTCCTCACTATTATAAAGGCATCAATTTACATGTTTATTTTTTTACTTTTACTTGATCACATTTAAAATTTACTATAGTGGCTAGTTGATTGCCAGGTCTGAGTGATTAACAACAATTAAAGTAATTAAAGTTTTGTTACAAAATGGAGAGTTTCATTTTCTGGGCCACGTTTAATTACCAAGTGATTTAGCCACATTTTTTACATACTACCTCTTTCGAGCCATCTCCAAACCATTTATGTCCCCGTCGGTTCATGTTTCCAAATTATGGAGTCGATTCTGGGAAGTAAATTTTACTACGAGGTTTTTACTGGGCTTAGAATTTTACAGCCGATACCTTTCAGCGTTCTCCAGCCACAACTTAGAGGCTGTGCTAGTTATAGCCATACAACTAGCCATACCGAGACATAAGATAAGACAACCACGACTTCAAATATAGTTAGACATTTTTAATGGAAGTTTTATATCCAAATGGAGACCTGAGATAAGACAATTAAACTGAGCGAAGCTGAGCGAAGCTGAGAGCTATCTAATAAGGAATATGCAGACAAATAAAATAATTTTTGCACTCCAAGATGAGACAACTATGATATATCATAAGAAATGTGACACACAAGTAAGATAATTTTACATTTCAAGTGGAGACAGATCAGATATGGCAATTACAGGTCTCATAGGTTGATTAATGATGCGACAAAAATAAGAGGTAGAGATTGTGCGTCTTAAACGTGCACTTCATGTATTAATTTGAATGAAACTTTTATATCCAAATGGGTACATAGGATAAGATAATCACGATTTCAAATAAAGTTAAATTAGACATTTTAAAGGAAATTTTTATATCTAAATGCAAACAGGAGATAAGAGGATTAAATGCATCAGATAGGAGATAAGAGCATGAGCTGAATGCATCGTATTAGGAGATCATAAACTTTAAGAGTTAGGAGATAAGAGGATGAGCTGAATGCATCGTATCAGGAGATCATAAACTTTAAGAGTGTATTAAAAATTTTATTGTTAGGTGGTTATTGATTTTCTAGAATTCCACAGAGTGTAGTGTAAACTTTTTATGTTTTTGAATTTTGTTACTTATTATTATTGTAATTTTCAAATTAGTTATCTACAAAATTTAATTTTACATTATTTAAATCATGTTTTTGAATGCACAAATTTATTCATCACCCTTAAGGCATCGAATATATATAATCTAATCCATTGAAATCTGCAATTCTATCCATCTTTTTGAATTTCTAACAAAATTTTAAACAAATTTCATTATAAAAAATATTCCAAAAAAATAAAAATGTAAAACATCTAGACTACATTGTCAAGCCTAAGTGGTACAGTGTTAAATGAAGACAATGAAACTCAAAGCTGGGGCGTTTAACAGACATTTATATTTCCTTATCAAGGATCTCCCCAAACATTGGCAACTTGAACATTGTTCGAATTCATTTTTTTATGGAATCATATGATCATCAACTTTGAGAGTGTATTAAATGCTTTTATGTTAGGTACTTATTGATTGTAAAGAATCTCAAAGAAATAATTTAGAACTTTAAGTGGTCAAAGTGTTAAATGCACACAAGGAATCTAACGATCTCCTCAAACTTTGGCAATTTAAACATTACTATAAACGCATTTTTTATGGCATCATATGAACATTGCTATAATCACATTTTTTATTGGCATCATATGATCATCAACTTTGAAAGTGTATTAAATGTTTTGCTTTTTAGGCGGTTATTGATTGTCAAGAATTTTTTGGTTAATTCTTTGGTTAATTCTTGACAAATTGCAACCTGAAAATTTGGCAATTTTCAGCGATGAATTTATCCTAAATTCCTTCCAAAAATGTGGTTTGTGGTTGGAATGTGGGACAAATGAATGTCCCTTATCCCATGTTTCAAATAAGTTATTTAGATGAACTTTTTTTTATTTCAAGATGCATTTTACAAATAAAATTAATATATATATATATATATATACACACACACACACATATGTATATATAGCTTGAGTGAGTCTAATGGTAAAGAACATGTGTTTTCTCCTAAGAGATCACAGGGTAGGGTATGTATAATGTTATCCATGTGTTGCTCCATCATACTCCCCCTTCGTGTGTCCAATCTTGAAATAGTTCCAAATATGTGTCAAATTGCATTTTGTTGCAACATACACAACCATTGAAATACACAAGCATTTTTTAAGTAGCCTACAAAACCATATGACTAAATACAATGTTGATCCATCTATATATTATTCTCCTTCAAGTGATTGTAGAACAATTGAAATCAATTTTGTACATAAGCTAAGTCATGGCACTTATTATCAATTATGTAGAAATGATACTCCTTCAGTGTAACTTGTTTTTCTTCGCTACAATCTATCCCATGTATGTATGTGAAAAGCAACATTATATTGACCTACTCTAAGTGATAATATTGATTTTGAATATCATTTTGTGGCTGAAGGGTGTATTTCTTAGAAAAATTAACTACAGGTAGGATACTACCAATGAGAAATGTATCTTTGCATATTCTAAAATGTTCATCCTACTATCAAGCCACATTGACATGTTGAACATATTGTTGGGCATTTTTGAAGAAATCCTTGATGAAGTCACAGAATTGTACCATGTAGGGAAAAATAAATGCATATATAATTTAATTGTTACAATAACCCCCCGTCATATTTCATAGTACAATCTGAACAAAAATGTACCATTTAAGTACTCATTAATAACCTGGAAAGTCACCAACTATATATTTCTTCTTTCATGCCCTCCCCCAATATGATTAGTGAGATATTTGAAGATTTTCAATTCAAACTCCTTCCTCCCTAATTCATACTCATCACTCACATGCATGCACTTTCTTATTAATGCCTGAGATGTGTCTTATCTAGGAAATATTTTTGATAATATATGCAACCCTTTGGCCTTGTACACATGATTCTATAAATAGAATCTCTAGATGATGTTGACGGTAATAAAATTGAACATTAATACACAAGGGTATTATGCAATACACAAAATGTGTGTGTGTGTGTGTGTGTGTGTGTGTGTGTGTGTGTGTGTTTGTGTGTGTCATAATAAGAACCATATTTATGTGTTATCTACAACAACATGCATTACATATTATGTTTATTCGAACATACCAAGGCTTGTATATATTGAAAGATCTTTGGCCCAAGTTAAGTGCACTGTGGTCATTCTTGAATCTCTCATACAATTTTGTCAATGTCATGTCAAGAAATTTTTCAATGTGGGGGTCATGGTCCCCAAAACCCCTTCTCAATTTTAATACATCATTTTGGTTGGAAGAAGGCATAATGTTCTCATGCCAGAATTTTTGTACAAGTCCCTTAACTGCTCCAATTAAATTCATGTCAGAATGAGGTAACCTACCAGTGAATGCCCACAAATATGTTTGGCCACCTTTGTTGATGCTATCTTGTCTAATATAATACTTTTGAAGGGTGTTGACATTAAATTTGATTAGATAAGATGTTTGTTTGAGAAAAAAATGTCTTCTTGTGATCTTGCTAACAATTGATTGCAATAATACATAACGATTTGTATTGCAGTCTTGAGAACAAGATTTTTTGCCAATTTATGAAAAGAATACACAAGGATTGTAAGAATATTATTACTTTTTTCTAAAATTTTAACTATCTTAATTCCTAAAATTCTTCTAACAAAAGTCAAAAATCTAGATTTTAACAAAGTCATCAATAATTGACATTTAGTTGCATCAGATATTGGTTGAAAATATTCTTTAATAATTTTGTATGATTAATAAAGAATAGTTTAGCTAGGTAACTTACCTTCAAGTGATGCTAGACCAATTTCATCCACCTAAATTTGTTTAGTATTTCTTCATTTCACGCTTCTAAGTTTAGGTAGGGACAATGGACCTATATTCTGACACTCTTGACCTCTCTGTTGTGGAGTTACAAACATAGGAGTTTTTACCCCTTCAATAACTTGTCGGTCAATTTTGGGAGGAGATTAGACATGTTCATGGGTAGTTTCTATAATTTATAACCATCAAACAAAAGGTTGCACAATAGAAACTTCTTTACCAAAAGGTTGTGCACCATTTAGCTCTCTAATTTCATCCATTGTATAATATTCTCCAACAAAATCTATCATCATTTGTTCATCTACATAACTTGTCCTGATAAAACAGTTAGTGGGGGTTCACTAGAGATCTAAACTAGATTGGTCTCTACTGAAATTATACGCTTTTCTTGGGGCGATGGAGGAGAAACAATAGTGGCATCTATTTTGCTAGAATTTGGATTGGCCTTTGTTAAAATCTTTCATTTTTTCATACATAACCTTGTCTTTTCTCTTGCTTCAATGACATTTTCAATGGGTTGATATTTCCTCTAATACTTTCTTGATCGAATACATTTTTCCCGATCTTTATAGGGATTTCCAACATGAAAAGGATAAAACATTCCTTCCAATTACATAAAAAGACAAAAAATTCCTTCCAATTTTAGAACAAGCCAATTATCCTTACAATAACACAAAAAGGAAAAAAAACTCCTTCCAACTACACAACAAGAAAAAAAAATCCCTTCCAATTACACTAAAAAAAAAAAAAAGTGTATGTTGTTGGTTTTTTTCAGAAGAAATGTTAGGTAATATGGAAACATGAAAGTTTTTCAAGAGAGAATGAGGTTGAGGATTGTGTTTTTATTGTTTTATATATCACAAAAGCACACATGCACTCTATATTGTGTGCAAATTATAACGTGCACATGTTCTAGAGCACATGCATGCTCTTAATGCAATAGACTAAAATTGTGTGTGGCACGTACCTTTAATCAACGACTTTAGACATTAGCGATAGAGGAGGCATGGAGGGGCTTAGGGGACATTAAGTTATGGGGGGTAGGATTGAATATAGTTTTAGGCCTAGGGTAGTTACTAGGGTACTAGAATGATGGTGTAAGGGGCGTGGGGCCCTAAGGAAGAGGTATGGGCATAGGAAGTTAGGTCCCATGTGTAGAAGTGGTTTGGGGTCGGGTAGAGGTCGGGGCCTAGGAGAAGAAGGTGATAATTTCTAAGTGGAAGTATGAGCCTAGGTATATAAGGAGTTATAATTTGAGAAAAGGTATGGGCCCAAGGGTAGATGAGGATAGGGTGTAGGTAGAAGTGGAGATATAAAGGTAGAGGAGGATAAGGGTTCAATGAGATGCAATAAGGAGAGGGGGGGCGATGGAGAGAAGGTGATAAGAGGTGAAGGGTGGATATCTAGGGAAGATAGAGTGGTGGGAATAAGGTAAATGAGGGAGGATCGAAGGGGGAGGATGATATAATATGGAGGGGGATGAGGAGAGGAAGTGATGAAGAGCCAAAGAAGAGAGAGTGATAGGTGATACCAGGGGAGGTATGTATGAGGTGGTGGGATGAAATGGGAAAAGAGGGAGGAAGTGAGAAGATATAAAGGTTGAATGGGTATGGGAGGGGGAGTCATGGGCATCAAGGAAAAGAGGGGGGACTCATGGGGGAGGGGGTGGAAATATGAAGAGGGGATGGGAAAGGAGGTGTGGGAGGGATAGAGGGAAAAGGGGAATGTGGCAGGATATGGAGGTGAGAAGAGGAAAAGGGATGATGGGTAGGGGAGGGGAGTGGTGGGAATGAAGGAAAGGAGGAAAATTCCATCGAAGGGTTCGAAGAGGAGATTATAAGAGAGGGAATGTCGATGGACATGGGAGGAAAATTGCAAGAGGGGATAAGAGAGGGATATATGTGATACTAGGAGAGGTGGGGTGGGAGGGGAAAGGGGGGAGGAGGTGAAAAAAGGTGAGGGATATATGGGGAGGGGTGGGGGGGTTGTGGGAATGAAGGATAGGAAGGATGATCCAAGGGGGAGGGTGATTCAAGATGAAAGGGAAGGTGGAGAGGAAGAGATGAGGCAAGGGTGTGGTAGAGGGGAAGGGCAGATTTTGTGGGCTAAGAGAGGGTGAAGATAAGGTGTAGAGGTGATGGAGGGGTTGAATGCTTTGGGAGAGGAGGTGAGTAGAGAGGGGGAGATAGGTGCTACAAGGGGAGGTAGGAATGAGGGGCTGGAGAAAGAGAGGTAAAAGGGGAGGAGGTGATAAGAGGTAAACGGTGGATGGGTAGGGAAGGTAGAGTAGTGGGCATGAAGGAAAGGAGGGAAAAGTCACTGTAAGGGTTGAGAGAGGAGTGACTAAAGAGGAAAGGTGGATGGGTATTGGATGGGTACGAGGAGGATGGGGTAAGATTGGGAGATAGGTGAGACCAAGAAAGTTGGGCATGAGAGGGTGGGAAGAGAGGATAAAATGGGAAGGAGGTGAGAAGAGGTGAAGGGTAGATGGGTAGGTGAGGGGGATTGGTGGGAATGAATGGTAGGAGGGAGAAGTCAAAGGGGAGGAGGAGAGGAGGCAAGGAAGGGGATTGTTTTTGTGTGTGGAACATACATTTAATCAAAGTCTTTAGACATTAGGGATAGAGAAGGAGGATTAGATGTGGATGGGATCAGGGATATTAAGGCATGGATGGCTAGTATTGAAGGTGGTTTAAGGTATACGGTAGTGAAAAGGGAACTAGGATGAATGTGTAATGGATGTAGATCTCTGGGGAAGAGGAATGAGAATAAGGATCTTAGGGTCTAGGTGTAGAGGGGTTTATGGATTTGATAGAGGTGGAGTCCTAGGGGTATATGGGGGTATGGTCTGAGTGGAGGCATGGGCCTAGGAATAAAGGATACTAGCATTAAAGTAGAGGTAAGGGCCCAACGGTAGATGAGACTAGGTTCTACATGGGATGGGTGTTATATGCTTATGGCCCATGGACAAATTATGGCTCCTTGGGGCCTAGATGCATAGGGTCTAGGGCACGATGGATGTAGGGGGAAGGTGGTTGAAGGGTAAATTGGTCTTTGTGTCAGATAGAGTTTGGGGCCCAAGTACATATGGAGCTAGGGTCTGAGATATGGGTGCGAATGGAATAGTTTTTGGGGACTAGTTTGGAGGTGAGTACCAAAGAGAAGAGGGGTTTGTAGTGACACTACTACATATGTATGGAAAAATCGACGTTGTACTCTGACAGTACAGATAAAATCGTTCATACTGTCGGATTTTACTTTTTTTTGTATTTTTTTCAAAAAATCCTAACGTTCGTCGACTATTCGATGAACTGGTTTTTGTCATTGGTTATTCGATGGTTACAAGTAGCTATACGTTGTATATTTGATGATTTAAAGGGTCAATGATTCTGTTTACCAACTATTGACAAAGTCAATATTTTTTTATGTTAAGCAATGTCTCTATGGTCAATAACCGTCAGAAGTCAGATGAAAAACTGACATATAATTTAAAAAGTTTGAAATATTAAAGATGTTCGACATTGTTCCTATACTAATGGCGTTTTCATAGGTTATAAGAGATATTTTTAGGTTGGAATACAATTTTTTATTTTTTTTATTTTGTTAATTGCATTAGAAATAGTTAGACTATAGAGATTGTTTTTTGAAGATAACGATCATCATTGAAAGTTTGGTAACGAAAAATGTTATATAACATTCCTCCAGGAGGATAAGGCCAAGACTTGAGATCTGCATTGGTCGAGGCTTTGGGAGATCGAAAATGTTATTTCCCTTGTAAAAAATGTAGGTGCTATAATAGAAGGAGACTTTTAATAAAAATAACTATAAAACATTGTAGTGAGCCTGGACACTTTGAAGGCAAGAATGGATATTGCCCCTTGGTTAGTTATTAATTATATGTATTTATATTGCAAATTGTTTTGTAAATATTTATATGTTAAATGTAGAAAAAAATAATATATTATTTTTTCTTTATGGATATATACTACGTATACATGAACAAATAGAGAGTAAGTTAAGAAGAGAAGAAGTATACATAATATGTAGATTTTAATTAGGGTTTAGGGTATGGTTTAGTGGTTAATGCGTTTAAGGTTTAGGGGTACAATGTGTAAGGGGCATGCTTATCCAATACAAGGACATCGTATGAGGAGGAACTATAAACTTCTTAAGGCATAAAATACACTTTTAGGACTCCCAAACCATGCACAGGGCATAAAATCACCACATAGACCCTATAAATAAAATCTTTGGCCTATGTGTACTCATGATAATGGAACCATTACAAGGTTGTAATTAGTGGAAACTATTCTTTAATTTGACCCCAAGCATAGTGACCTATGAATTGGGCCAATGTTGAATTTTTTTCATTTTGTGCTTGTATGCACTGAAATTTGGCATGGTTATAGTAGATTCATGTGTTAATTATATGGGAGGGTTTCGATACTGAAATACGACTCAAAAAAATATTTTGACAATCAAAAGACAAAATTAATGAGAAAAACAATATTTCAAGTGTGAACAGCCATTACATATTTTACATCGGTAAAAAAAGGAGACCTAATATTTTTCTCCACTAAAATGTGTGTGCAATTTTTATTTTATTAAAAAGTTGTACGCAAAAGGAATGAACAGGAATTCCTTTGCTATAAAATGAAAAGATATTTTTCCCACTAGTGTACTTCATTCTTCATATCCTGCATGTTGTTTTCCTCATTGCTAAGCCAAAAATGCAACCATTATTTTGGATATTACACTTCTACAAGCTCATGGATTTCAAATTATATAAAGAAATTGGCATTGAGCTATGAAATTATTGCTGGGTAGTAAGCTTTGTGAGGTAGGTGGTATAAATCCCATTTATTATTCTTTGCAATTAATGTTTATTTCCAAATTTTGGCTTATATTCATTTACATTTTTTTTTAAATATATCATTGCAATTGTTAGAAATGGTTTCCAGAATCCCAAACCTATAAATTCATAATGTAAACCCCTAAGGAAATGCCCCACCATCAATGGAATATAATGAAAAAATCTAGCTAATAGACTCATTTCCAACCTAATAATGTGGAGATATATGTACCCACTTGGACACTTACTTTCCCAATTTTTCGATGAAATCATTCATATAATTACTTAAGAAAATGAGGCATTATCAATATTACCTCTTATAGAGAAAATATGTATCCTAAATGTATAGATGGTTTGGATAATATTGCAAGAAAAGAACTAGAGACTAGAAAACTAGAGGACATATTTTCCCTTTTCATAGGACCTCATCTAGGTTAAATGTCAAACAATAGAATACCTCATATATATATCAAATAGTGCAGTTATCAACCATTTATCGATAATTTTATGGATATGTAATACATAGTCTTTAATTTGCGACCTCGTGACAATATGGAAATCCCACTATGCTTCATGAGGAAAATGTATGCAAAGTGTGTTTTGGGGAAACTTGTTAACTATTTTCATCACTTAGACTTCCATGATGCTTATTTGGATATTCCACACAACTAACTGAATGCAAGGCACCAAGATGAAAAATACCTAATCCCTTTACCTTGTTGGAATTCCCACTTCCATAGGAGTTGATTCCATAAACAAAAGAAGAATTGCTTCAGTTGACACAAATGATGGTATGTCATGAGACATTTTTCGAGGTTTTGACTATATGGTGTCATCATATACTAGTGGCGTAGGACCATCAAATCCTAGTTGGGAATAACACCATCTACTAATGAGGGAATACTATCATATACTAGTGGTTGTATTTTTTATTCACTTCCATGAATGTTTTGTGGCTATAATTTCCATGTTCTTTTAGGAGATATTTCCCATGGTCGATTTGTAAGGGAGGTATGTATATGATGAAATGTTTTAATTTATTGAATTTATAATTACTTAAGTAATTTATTTCACATTGTTTTCCCCTTATGGTGTGTGTGTGTGTGTGTGGATATTATGACTTCCCCTCCTACTATGGGATACTCACCCTATGGTAGACACATCCAACAATGTATCTACTTTAGTCACATCCATAGTTGTTGCTAAAATTTACAAGATGCACATGTGTATGTTATATTTCATATTGGATCATTATTAAATCATGTATCTATAAATTGGTTCAACATGACTTGGTGATTGTAGCCACTGTCTAGAGTACCTGACCTATCTAACACCACTTTCACATGGTGGTGTTGTACTTCACCTTCACTTTCCACTAGTACACCCAATAGAGTCACATCCACTATTGTTTCTTCCAAGTACAACATTGGACCAATGGATATGTCTCCTTGTCAAGCATGCAGCCAATATCCAAGATTGAAATATCTTTTTGTGATGAGGTGAATAGCAGATCAATCCCTTGTAACGGCCCCGTCGTTACGACCATAAAAGCGACATACGACAGGTAATTTTTTTTTTTTTGCATTAGGAATTATCGATCACAATTAATAACATCACTGACACAACATCCAATATATTAGCGAAACTATATTAACACATTATCAATAATTCATGACATAAATCCAACACATCATTTCCATTAATAACTATACACATATCGACACATTAATGCATTGCATTCATACAAATAAACAATGACGCATAAACAATACAAATCATAAAGCACTCAACTCCTCTCATCATAATAATCATCAGATAACACCATGATAACATGATATAACATAACACTAACTTAAGGATCATAAAGATAATCATAATAATGACATAAAATACTACCTACCCAACCTACTGTGCTAGATTAGCACCTCCAAGACACATAATCAATGCTCAAGCCCAGGTTCCAATTGATTTTAACCATTTAAGGTCTCAAGGTTGGAGACTATTATGAGGAACAAGGAGGTGTCTACATCCCACTAACACAATAAACCGGAAACCAAAAGATCAAAAATCAATCTCACTAACCAAAATCATGGTGAAAAAATAATAAAGTTATAAACCACCACATCAATTATTTAATGGATTAAGAGAATCAAATTTCTTTAAAACTCCTACATCAACTTAATTTCATGGCGTAGAAGTGAACTAATTACATAATCAATCAACATTAAATTAAATCTCAAGAGTAAAACAATTCTAAATCAAGCAAGCACCCACATCATGATCAACACAAGAGTAATCATCAACTTATACAAGGCGCAAAGGTAATCACCAAATCTATCTACAAGGCGCAAGTAATCTAACCGCAACCAATCATAAATTAACATCAATTTTTATCCATTCTTCCATCCCAAGGTATGATGCTTTAAACATATACATTAATACCATAACACAAATTTCTTCCTTCCTTCTACCTCCAAGAGTAAGGGTAAATATATCTTAAGGAGTCTTAAATCCAGTAAGGTTTTAGTGTGAAGGCTACCTATACCTCTAAAGAAGTTAAAATTTCTGAAGTCAAGAATTATTAAACCTGAGGATGTAATTTCAATTAAAATACCAAAGTTAAAAGGGTCTAAAATAACCTCTTGAATCAAGACTAAAATCTTAAATTGTACAAGAGAAGGTTAGTATGCTAAAAGATTTCAAATTTGGGTGACGAGTTACTAAGAAGTTGCATTTAACCTGGGCTAATCCATTCTCTGAAGGGGCCATGCACTTAAAATCAAGGGAGGATGGTTAACCTTCCAAAACTAAAACCTTAAAATACTTAACACACTACTACATATTGAAAAAATTGCGACGTCTACTTGCAACAAAAGTACTCTTTCGTCGCAAAATTCAAGAGAAAAAGTTCAATTTTTCAATTTTGATCTTAATCCACCCCATATTTGTCGCTCTATCGATGGAACCAAACTTTCGTCTATTTTGCGATGATAATCAAGATGGTGGACTATTGTCTCTATTTCGACAAACTTGTGTCTTCGTCGCAAAAGCGACGCTCACTATTGACAATTACACTTTTTGATACTATCCATATTGACCGTTATACATTTTAACAAAATCTAAATTGATATAGTCAACGTTCGTCGCAAGAGTAGCAAATTGACCGTTATAATTGTTCCCGTCTTCGACAAAGTGACCTAAATATAACAATATTTGTTTGTTATATTTAGGTCACGATCGTCGCAATTGCAACGATCGTGACCTAAATTGTCCTATAAATATTTGACGATTTAAAGATGTTGCGACAATCTTGCCATAACAACGACCGTTCCGAAAGGGTATTTTTGTGCGGAAGTTGTGCGGAAGAATGTTGCAAAATATAGTTAGAGGTGGTACGTAAATAATAGGCAGAGATTGTGCATATTAAATGTGGGCTATGAGCACTTCATGTGTTTAAAGCATTACGACTTCCAATATAGTTAAAAATCAATTTTAACGAAATTTATAGACATAAGATAAGACAACAATGACTTCAAATATAGTTAGACATTTTTAATGGAAGTTTTATATCCAAATGGAGACCTGAGATAAGACAATTACACTGAGCAAAGTTGAGAGCTATCTAATAAGGAATATGCAGACAAATAAAATAATTTTTTCTCTCCAAGATGAGACAACTATGATATCTCATAAGAAATGTGACACACAAGTAAGATAATTTTACATTTCAAGTGGAGACAGATCATATATGGCAATTACAGGTCTCATAGGTTGATTAATGATGCGACGAAAATAAGAGGTAGAGATTGTGCGTCTTAAACATGCACTTCATGTATTAAAACCAGGACGACTTCTAAAAGAGTTAGATATCAATTTGAATGAAACTTTTATATCCAAATGGGTACATAGGATAAGACAATCAAGATTTCAAATAAAGTTAAATTAGACATTTTAAAAGAATTTTTTTATATCTAAATGCAGACAGGAGATAAGAGGATTAGTTGAATGCATCAGATAGGAGATAAGAGGATGAGATGAATGCATCATATCAGGAGATCATAAACTTTAAGAGTGTATTAAATTTTTTATTGTTAGGTGGTTATTGCTTTTCTAGAATTCCAAAGAGTGTAGTCTAAACTTTTTATGTTTTTGAATTTTGTTATTTATTATTATTGTAATTTTCAAATTGGTTATCTACAAAATTTAATTTTACATTGTTTAAATCATGTTTTTGAATGCACAAATTTATTCATCACCCTTAAGGCATCGAACATATATAATCTAATCCATTAAAGTCTGCAATTCCATCCATCTTTTTAAATTTCTAACAAAATTTTAAACAAATTTCATTATAAAAAATAATCTAGAAAAAATAAAAATGTAAAACATCTAGACTACATGTTCAAGCCTAAGTGATACAGTGTTAAATGAAGACAATGAAACTCAAAGCTGGGGCGTTTAACAAACATTTATATTTCCTTATCAAGGATCTCCCCAAACATTGGCAACTTGAACATTGTTCGAATTCAATTTTTTATGGCATCATCTGATCATCAACTTTGAGAGTGTATGAAATGCTTTGATGTTGCATACTTATTGATTGTAAAGAATCTCAAAGAAATAGTTTAGAAGTTTAAGTGGTCAAAGTGTTAAATGCACACAAGGAATCTAACGATCTCCCCAAACTTTGGCAATTTAAACATTACTATAAACACATTTTTTTATGGCATCATATGAACATTGCTATAATCACATTTTTTATTGGCATCATATGATCATCAACTTTGAAAGTGTAATAATGATTTTCTTTTAGGCGGTTATTGATTGTCAAGAATTTTTTTGGTTAATTCTTTACAAATTGTAAACACATTTTTTTATGGCATCATATGAACACTGCTATAATCACATTTTTTATTGGCATCATATGAACATCAACTTTGAAAGTGTATTAAATGCTTTTCTTTTAGGCGGTTATTGATTGTCAAGATTTTTTTTGTTAATTCTTTACAAATTGCAACCTGTAAATTTGGCAATTTTCACTGATGAATTTATCCTAAATTCCTTCCAAAAATGTGGTTGGAATGTGGGAAAAATGAATGTCCCTTATCCCATGTTTTAAAGAAGTTATTTAGATGAACTTTTTTATTTATTTCAAGATGTATTTTACAAATAAAATTAACCATTATATATATATATATATAGCCTGAGTGAGCCTAATCGTAAAGAACATGCGTTTTCTCCTAAGAGATCACAGGGTAGGGCATGCATAATGTTATCCATGTGTTGCTCCATCATACTCCCCCTTCGTGTGTCCAATCTTGAAATAGTTCCAAATATGTGTCAAATTGCATTTTGTTGCAACATACACAAGCATTTTTGAAGTAGCCTACAAAACCATATGACTAAATACAATGTTGATCCATCTATATATTATTTTCCTTCAAGTTATTGTAGAACAATTGAAATCAATTTTGTACATAAGCCAAGTCATGGCACTTATTATCAATTATGTAGAAATGATACTCCTTCAGTGTAACTTTTTTCTCTTCGCTACAATCTATCCCATGCCTGTATGTGATATGCAACATTATATTGACCTACGCTAAGTGATAATATTGATTTTGAATATCATTTTGTGGCTAAAGGGTGTACTTCTTAGAAAAATTAACTACAGATAGGATACTACCAACGAGAAATGTATCTTTGCATATTCTAAAATGTTTATCCTACTATCAAGCCACATTGACATGTTGAACATATTGTTGGGTAGTGTTGAAGAAATCCTTGATGAAGTCATAGAATTGTACCATGTAGGGAAAAATAAATACATATATAATTTGATTGTTACAATAACCCCCCATCATATTTCATAGTACAATCTGAACAAAAATATACCATTTAAGTACTCATTAATAACCTAGAAAGTCACCAACTATACATTTCTTCTTTCATGCCCTCCCCCAATATGATTAGTGAGATATTTGAAGATTTTCAATTCAAACTCCTTCCTCCCTAATTCATACTCATCACTCACACGCATGCACTTTCTTATTAATGCCTGAGATGTATCCTATCTAGAAACTGTTTTTGATTATATATGCAACCCTTTGGCCTTGTACACATGATGCTATGTATAGAATCTCTAGATGATGTTGACAGTAATATAATTAAGCATTAATACACAAGGGTATTATGCAATACACAAATTGTGTGTGTGTGTGTGTGTGTGTGTGATAATAAGAACCATATTTATGTGTTATCTACAACAACATGCATTACATATTATGTTTATTCGAACATAACAAGGCTTGTATTTATAGAAAGATCATTGGCCCAAGTTAAGTGCACTGTGGTCATTCTTGAATCTCTCATACAATTTTGTCAATGTCATGTCAGGAAAGTTTTCAATGTGGGGTTCATGGTCCCCAAAACCCCTTCTCAATTTTAATACATCATTTTGGTTGGAAGAAGGCATAATGTCCTCATGCCAAAAATTTTGTACAAGTCCCTTAACTGCTCCAATTAAATTCATGTTAGAATGAGGTAACCTACCAGTGAATGCCCACAAATATGTTTGGCCAACTTTTTTGATGTTATTTTGTCTAATATAATACTTTTGAAGGGTGTTGACATTAAATTTGATTAGATAAGATGTTTGTTTGAGAAAAAAATGTCTTGTGATCTTGCTAACAATTGATTGCAACAATACATAATGATTTGCATTACGGTCTTGAGAATGAGATTTTTTACCAATTTATGAAAATAATACACAAGGATTGTAACAATATTATTACTTTTTTCTAAAATTTTAACGATCATAATTCCTAAAATTCTTCTAACAAAAGTCAAAATCCTAGATTTTAACAAAGTCATCAATAATTGACATTTAGTTGCATCAGATATTGGTTGAAAATATTCTTTAATAATTTTGTATGATTAATAAAGAATAGTTTAGCTAGGTAACTTACCTTCAAGTGATGCTAAACCAATTTCATCCCCCTAAATTTGTTTAGTATTTCTTCATTTCACACTTCTAAGTTTAGGTAGGGATGATGGACCTATATTCTAGCACTCTTGACCTCTCTGTTGTGAAGTTACAAACATAGGATTTTTTACCCCTTCAATAACTTCTGGGTCAATTTTGGGAGGAGATTAGACATGTTCATGGGTATTTTCTATAATTTATAAGCATCAAACAAAAGGTTTCACAATAGAAACTTCTTTACCAAAAGGTCGTGCACCATTTAGCTCTCTAATTTCATCCATTGTATAATATTCTCCAAGAAAATCCATCATCATTTGTTCATCTACATAACTTGTCTTGATAAAATAGTTAGTGGGGGTTCACTAGAGATCTAAACTAGATTGGTCTCTACTGAAATTATATGCTTTTCTTGTGGCAATGGAGGAGAAACAATAGTGGCATCTATTTTGCTAGAATTTGGATTCGCCTCTACTAAAATCTTTCATTTTTTCATACATAACCTTGTCTTTTATCTTGCTTCATTGACATTTTCAATGGGTTGATATTTCCTCTAATACTTTCTTGATCGAATACATTTTTCCCGATGTTTATAGGGATTTCCAACATTAAAAGGATAAAAATTTCCTTCCAATTACATAAAAAGACAAAAAATTCCTTCCAACTTTAGAACAAGACGAAATTATCCTTACAATTACACAAAAAGGAAAAAAAACTCCTTCCAACTACACAACAAAAAAAAAAAAATCGCTTCAAATTAAACTAAAAAAAAAAAAGTATATGTTGTTGTTTTTCTTCAGAAGAAATGTTAGGTAATATGGAAACATGAAAGTTTTTCCAGAGAGAATGAGGTTGAGGATTGTGTTTTTATTGTTTTATATATCACAAAAGCACACATGCACTCTATATTGTGTGCAAATTATAACGTGCACACGTTCTAGAGCACATGCATGCTCTTAATGAAATAGACTAAAATTTTGTGTGGCACGTACCTTTAATCAACGACTTTAGACATTAGGGATAGAGAAGGCGTGGAGGGGATTAGGGGACATTAATTTATGGGGGGGTAGGATTGAATATAGTTTTAGGCCTAGGGTAGTTACTAGGGTACTAGAATGATGGTATAAGGGGTGTGGGGCCTCGAGGAAGAGGTATGGGCATAGGAAGTTAGGTCCCATGTGTAGAAGGGGTTTAGGGTCGGGTAGAGGTGGGGGCCTAGGAGTAGAAGGTGATAATATATAAGGGGAAGTATGAGCCTAGGTATATAACGAGTTATAATTTGAGAAAAGGTATGGGCCCAAGGGTAGATGAGGATAGGGTGTAGGTAGAAGTGGGGATATAGAGGTAGAGGAGGATAAGGGTTCAATGAGATGCAATAAGGAGAGGGGGGGCGATGGGGAGAAGGTTA